>WITN01001429.1:0-17985 GCA_015025155.1 Lactarius quietus | reverse complement strand
GTGTTTCAGGATTTATCATGACTCACTACTAGGATCATTGTACTAGGGTTTGATGTTCTTAGCTGCGCTTTAAAGCCAGCGCGTATCTGTATATAAGTCATGTAGTAAAGACCAAGGCTCTCTAGCTTGGTCTTCTTGATCATCATCATTCGTCTATTCTCTTCTCTTCCAATCTATCAATTGAAGCTTGTCCTTCGGGGTACCTAGTGTCTACCAATCGACCTAGTGGCAGTGCAACTAAGCTAAGTTGCCCGTGATTATCAAGATTCATCCATACGCTCGAGCATTACGCCGCAGATCGGTTCAAGTCGAACCAGCGTTAGGTGATAACGCTGCATTAAAGCGCAGCTTGGAATCCCAACCCTAGTACAACTATCCTAGGACTGAGTCACTATCTCTCCTACAAATACCTGAAACACCGGCGAACCCAAGTGCCGACGACACGTAAGTGTCCATGACTAATGAAGGTTTACTATCGTAGTCATAACTGTATAGTAAGCGTCCCGAACTCCAAGACCTCGTAATGATGATGATGATTAGTCCATACAATGTCAAACTGTGACATTACCCCTTTTTCAGGTAGGAAATCCCCATTCAAACACCCAAGGAATAATGGTCCCACCTCGGCTAATCGTAACCTCCTGGTCCATGATCTGACGCAATCCATTTGCCTCCTCCAGGCGACGCATACACTTCCTGACTTCGTTACCGACCACGTATTGTTCATTCTCTAGAGTGGTAATTCGCTCTGAGAGTTCGGAGTACCGACTGGTGACAGCCCAGTATCGAAGGACCTCCGCCCACAACGACCGATCAGGGATCTGCCCCATGGCCAGGTCGACCCCGTGGTGATCACCGTAATCCTGTCGCAAGTACCGCAATTGGTCATGCGTGTAATGGTGGTCGTTATCCACGGCATCGAAATCAGGGGCGGCATGGACTTCACCTTGTTGAATATCCCCCCCTTTCTTCATGCATCCGTATACGATGGGGTTGTTGCCAGGCATCACATGGATATACTTGGCAACAGTAACATGACCATTCTCGGTCATGCGGAAAGCGATAAATCTAGGAGGGATATTTAGTTCAAATCCATCTGGGGCGTCAGCTTTGTCCTGGACCCGTTGTCGCTCCGCCTGTACTCCACCTCCTCGGTAGTCTGGGAAACAAGGGCTCTCTTTTGATGCTGCCACACCAGCTCTTCTTCCTCATCTCGCCCTCCTCGGCACAAGTGGTACCCCTTCATCTTGGGATCCCGATACTTGGCGGGGATCTTGGTTTTCTTTGTCCGAGTCGTCTTCCCGAGCTTGGAGGGTGGCACGGATGTGAATACCCCAGGACGTCGCGGGGTCCATGATGACGTTGGTAGGAGAGTCGACATTGATATATCGAGGTGTTGGCGGCGGAGGGATGCGGACGGGGTTGTTGTTACATGTGCAATTGTAGATGAGTTGTCCACAATCGTAGTGGATGTGGGAGTCGTTGGCATCAGGGTGACCTGGACATGACAGGGTGGTTTGCTTACAGTCTCCACAAACTGGGACCATGTCACCGGGGTCAGAGACCTTGGAACCGAGATAAGCATTTGTGGAACAAGGATGTTCTCGATGCGAGTAGGAGCTCCCTCCTCCACTTCCGATTCGTCTTCCTCCAATCCTCCAGCGTCGTGTCTGCATACATCAGGGGTTTCAGGGATGACATCTCCGGTTAGATGCATCGGAAGGCTGAGGCGATTCAGCATAAGTGGGTTGAGTAGTAGCAGGGAGGTGATAAGAGGTTTGTGAAGTAGTGGAAGGGGGAAGTGGTCATTATTCGATGAAGGAAGAACTGATGTGCTTCGTCTAGCGAGCAACCTGTCTTTATATGTGAGGAGGGAGGATTCAGAGTCCGTTTGAACTCAGCTAAGGCATCAGGGCATGTATGTCAGTGGCGTTGACCCACTGTGACTCCGAGTCTGGGTACCCCTTCCATTTGATAAGAAATTGTTTGCGCCTTGTTCTGCCGAATTGCCGTTGGTCTAGAATCTTCTCATTTCATATTCCTCTTCTCCATCGATTAATTCAGGGGAGGTCTTGGGAAATTTGGTCCATGAAAGGAAGTCTCACGATAGGGGGGAAGATCGATGTGAAACACGTCATGAATACTCCATTTGGCGGGTAATTCCAATCGATAGTTGACAGGGGACATCACCTGAACGATCTGGAAGGGTCCATGTCTCTTGGGCGCAAGCTTGGCGCTTGGTTGATAAGTTCTCAGGTGATCCCTTCCAGCCATACGGTCCCCTATTTGGAACTTGGGCGTATCTTTATGTGATACCCATGACTTCTGGGCCTTGATGATTTGTTTTTGAGCATGTTCCCGTGCTTGTTTGAATTGATCAAGGCGCAACACCACTTGCGGAAGAGGACTGGGCATTGAATTCCAATCAGCGCGGGATTATGTCCCATCAATAAGAAGAATGGAGACTTCCCTGTGGCTTCATTGGCCAATTGTTATGCGTGAACTCTGCGATTGGAAGATAAAGATTCCAATTGTCTTGCGTTCATTTACCCAAAAGTGGAGATATTGTTCGAGCCATTGATTGGTTCGCTCCGATTGTCCATCTGTATGGGGTGGTATGCGGTGGAGATGTTCTGGTTGATCCCTAGTTGTTTGCATAGTTCTCTTGTGAACTTGGATGCAAATCTGGGATCTCTATCGCTGATAATCTTGTTTGGTAATCCATACCGCATAAACACATGTTTGATATACAGCGCAGCCATTTTCTTCCGCGTTGATCTCCTCATTGCAGGGAATGAACACAGACGCCTTGGTACAGTCGTGATCCGTGACTGTAAGGATTGAATCATAGCCCTGCGCAATGGGTAATTTAGTGATGAAGTCAAGAGCGATAGTCTCGAATGGCATAGCTTCCGGTTTAGGGAATATGGTTGTAGTGGAGCCCTAATGGGCAATTGTTGACTTTGTGTCGTTGGCATTCTGCGCAGCCTCTAACATATTCCAACACGTCTCGTCGTACTGTTGGCCACCAATAGTATCGTTCTACTATTTTGCCAGTTTGTTGATCCCTGGGTGACCATGTACTGGGGTATCATGGTGAGCAGCAATTATTGATTTATGCTTTTCACTTCCCTGGGTAATTACCTCCTGCCTTCTTTGTACCATACTCCGTTGATCCTTTTGAGTTTGTGTGGATCTACCCATGGTTTGATGATACTTTCATCTTGGACATCTTTACCACTGGTCGACATCAATCTTCTACTGCGATTGTTGCAAATGAATGGATGGGCATCCCGGTGCGGTGTGTTGTTGTAGTTCATATGAATATTTTGTCTGGTAACACCGTGACATTTTCGTTATCTTGTTCCCCGTGATCATAGTCGGGTCGTCTTGATAACGCATCTGCTCGTCCATTTGCGGTTCCTTTTATGTGATGAATTTCGAGATCGTATTCTGATAATTCCAGCACTTCCCTTGCAACTCGTCTACTGATTTTCTGAGGTTCTCTCCAGTATCGCAAGTTCATATGATCTGAAAATACTTTGATCTTGTGAGGTGATCCTGCTAGTAAGGGTCTCCAATGGCGTAATGCTTGACGATGGCCAGTAGTTCAAGTCATAGATGTCGTAGTTTCGTTCTGCCACATTTAGCGTTGCAGAGTAATAGCCTATGGGTCTTTTGCCATCAGTTTCTTCTGTAGTAGTACTGCTCCCACCGCGAATCCTGATGCATCTACTTCTAATTCGAATTGGTCTTGTAATACTGGATGCGCAAGTACAGGTTCGCTTGTGACACGTTTCTTCAATATGTTGAATGCGTGTTGTTCTGTTGTGCCCCAACCACTCCACATTTTCTTTGTGAGTTGTTCAATGGTTTAGCAATTGATGCGAATCCTTTGATGAAGGCGGTAAAAATTGCAAAAACCCAGAAAAGATCGTATATCCTTAACTTTAGTTGGCGTCGGCCAGTCTTTTATGCCAGCAATCTTGACGGGGTCCATACGTGTTACCCCTTTTTCAAGGATTACCCCCAGGTAATCGAGACGTGGTGAGTTGAAAGTACACTTCTCCGGTTTGAAAATCAAATCGTATTGTGCTGCGATTGTTAGCACATCCCTAACGGCGTTGATGTGGTCCATTATATTTGTCCGGTGGCGATACCAATATCATCCATGTAGACGCGAATAGTGGTTCCTTTCGCGTCATGCTTTGCAATTGTATCCCTGTATATGTGGTTCATCATAGCTTGAAATGTAGCGGGTGAGTTTGTCAATCCGAAGAACATCACTGTAGGTTCGAAAAGTCCATATGGCGTCTTGAACGCGGCTTTTGCTCATCTCCCACCTTGATGCGGATATTGTTATATCCCCACCATACGTCAAGTTTTGTGTAGATGTGTGCACCACTGAGGTCTTTGATGAGGGTTTGGATTAGTGGTAGAGGATAATTATTGCGGATGGTGAACTCGTTGATTCGATGATAATCCTGGACTGGACGTAGCTTTCCGTCCTTCTTTTTTACAAAAAGAAGGTGAAGCGTACTGCGATTTAGAGGGTCTGATATACCCCTTGTTGAGCTGTTCCGTGATGAACTCTTGTAATGGTTTGTCTTCCGATTGGGAAAGTTCATATATGGAACAGTTAATGTGATCCGGAGTGTTTGTTTTGAACTCAATGGTGTGGTCCCATTCCCGAGAGGGAGGAAATCGATGGGATTCTTCTTCACTGAAGACTTTTTTGAATTCTTTATATTCTTCCGGTACATGGGCCTTTTCTTTGGGTCCTGCAGCAATAGCGAGTTCAGTGGCCGTACTTCTGATAGAACACTGCGTTTCTAATTTGGCGATGATGTCTTGTTTTGCCACTTCAGAAAGTAAGTGAGCTACCACACTGGTATTGACTGTAGGATGGCATGACTTAATTATGATTGGTAGGATTTGTTCGTCAATGGTGCCATTTTCCAGCTAAATTTTGGTTCGAAGGTACTGAGCCATGGGTATCCCAGGAGGATATCTTCTTTCCCGATGTCCACAATTAGGAATCTCATTTTCCTGACAATTCCTTTTGTCAATATTTGTAAATCGACAAAATGAGTGACTGATCCCTTTTTATTATGGGTGTCATCTATGTTGAATAGTTGTTTTGGTTGGGGTAGCAAGGCTATTCCCAATCCCATCCGTTTCACAAATCGAGGGTTTATGAAATTGTCTGTGGCCCCCGAATCCACTAGTGTTTTTATGTCGGCCTTGTTGCTGCTGGTTCGAATTGATACTGGAATTCGCATAGAGCGGAAATGAGTTATGTATAAGCATTGCAACGTAATGCCCTCACCCAGGCCATTGGGTTCAGGCGTCCCCAAAATCCTTATTTCCCATCAACTCCTGCATCGCCATGGCTTTGAACTCTTCAGTTTCATTAGCCGCAGTTCGCAGTCAATCATTCTTCCTTTCTTCAGTAGTGCGGCTATCCGCTACCATTTGAGCGATGTGGAGATCCTCACTGACTTCGGTGCGATCATCCACTACCTCTAGACCGCGAGAGTTGCTATATGGCCTTTGACGTGGTTGGCATGGCTGGGAACAATTGCGACTGAGGTGTCCTTTCTTTTGACAATTATAGCAAGTTACTTCCCTGAGGTCTGGAGGTTGCCTCCTCTGCAGGAACCCCTTGCGAGGTTTGAATGGGGGTCGAGGATTGTTAAGATAGGGCCTCGGCTGGGCTAAAACATCTTCTGCTTGTGCCAACCGCCCTCTAGCTCTGGCTCGATCCACGGATGTATCCATTGCATCCGGGTGACGTCTGAATTGTCTCCTCGTTGGCTGTGTTTGGAGGTTTGGCCGTGATGGCATTTTGTACTGATCGATCTTGTTTTTATATGCAGATACTGGCCTTGTCGTTTAATGGCCGCTCTTTTCCAATCATCATAATCCTTGGGATCATCGTGAAGATAGATGGTCTCGTGTAGCCTTGCCAGTAATCCATTTGCGAATAGATCAGGGACCATCGGGTGATCTATGTTGTAGCCAGGGTATCTGACCAGTTGTTCAAATTTAGCCACGTACGCATCGACGTCCCCTCTTTCCATTTTGATTCCCCTACACAACTCTGTTTGCGCTTTTTCTTCCTTGAGAGTGTCTGCATATTGCCTCATAAACGAGGAATGAGTGTTGTACCATAGCCAATTGTCGAAGGGATCTCGTCCGTTTACATCCACTTGTACTCGTAGCCCAAGCCACCATTGATCCTACCCATTTGGTAACCGCAGTTCCCTGAATATAAGTGAGAAACAACATAGCTTTTTGATATGGGTTGCGCATAATGGAGTGGGTGGAATTGATTCCTTCATATAAGCTCCATTGCATTAAAACTCTTCTGCTTTCTCGCGATCACCTGCAAAGGCCATGGGTGGATTGCCACAGAATTTGTCATGCGCTGCTGGTAGGGGTGCTTGTACCTGGTACTGGTGCTGGTGGGTTTCCTCCAGGTGGTCCTGCTCCTCCATTTCCGCCTCCACCTCCACCTCCTCCACCACCTCCATCTGGTGGATTTGGAGGAGGGGTCCTTGTTGGTTTTGAGGATCCGTGAGTGCTCGAAATGCCGTGACAGTTGGTGCCACTGGTGAGTTAGTGAGGGAGTAGACTGGTTGCGTAGATGAACTTTCCATAGTATCTTGAGTTTGAACATGAGACGTGAGAGTCGTCATGGCTCCTAATCGTAGTGATTCGGTGGCGATTGCTAAAGTTATTCCTTGTTGCGATGGAGAAGATGATCGTTCTTCAAGAGACGGGTTACTCTTGGTACTTGGTGATGGGGTGTTGTAGTAGACGATGCTCTTGGTTCGAGTTGTTCAACTCTTGTACTTCCTCTTGCGTAAGTTCGTTGATGTAAATGTCACAACCTAGATCTTCCAATGCTGTTCGAAATCCTTCCCACTCTCCGTCTCCTTCGTTGGGTTGAAACCAGCGAATTTCAATCCAAATGTATCGATCATAAAGAAACTCAACTGCGACAGTCCGATTGTCTTCTCGACTATGGGCGTGATATCCTTCAGTACCTGTGGTTTTACTATACTGGTACTCGGTGTTCTTGCGAAATCATTGTGGTACGTTGTCAGCACCTCTGTGTTGGAAACCAGAGGTCGTCACAGTTCAGACAACGTTCCCTAGTAGTTTCTGATGACACCACGTTGGAGCTTGGTCTTAATGTAGCGTTATCACCTAACGCTTGTTCGACTTGAACAGATCTACGATGTGGCGTTCGAGTATATGGATGAATCGTGATATCACTGGCAACTTAGCTAGTTGCACAGCCACTAGGTCAATTTGAATAGACACTAGGGTACCCCAAGGGTAAGCTTCAATCCATAGATTGGAAGATGGAAGAGGAGAACGGTGATGATTCAAGAAGACCAAGCTAGAGAGCCTTGGTCTTTACTACATGACTTATATACAGTTACGCGCTGGCTTTAAAGCGCAGCTTGGAATCCCAAACCCTAGTACAACTATCCTAGGACTGAGTCACTATCTCTCCTACAAATACCTGAAACACCGGCGAACCCAAATGCTGACGACGCGTAAGTGTCCATGACTAATGAAGGTTTACTATCGTAGTCATAACCGTATAGTAAGCGTCCTGAACTCCGAGACCTCGTAATGATGATGATGATTAGTCCGTACGATGTCAAACCATGACAGTTGTCCTTTTCTCCTTGATCATAGTCAGGTCGCTGTGACAGGGCATCTGCTCGCCCATTGGCTGTTCCCTTGACGTGGTGTATCTCAAAATTGTATTCGGCCAATTCTAAGACCTCTCTCGCTATTCTTCTGCTGATCTTCTGGGGTCTTGCCAGTATCTGAGGTTCAGATGGTCCGAGAATATGCGTACTTTATGCGATGATCCTGCTAATAAATGTCTCCAATGTCGTAACGCCTTGACGATGGCCAACAGTTCGAGATTATAGATGTCGTAGTTTCGTTCTGCTGCATTGAGAGTTGCCGAGTAGTACCCTACTGGATGTCGTTTCCCATCCTGCGCTTTTTGTAGTGTACGCTCCAACCGCGAATCCTGACGTGTCTACTTCTAGATCAAATTGTTGCATTTGATCTGGGTGTGTGAGGATGGGTTCGGTGGTGACGCATCTTTTGAGCGTTTCGAAGGCTACTTGGTGTCTCGTTTCCCATGTCCATGGTTCGTCTTTCCGTGTGAGTTCGTTTAGTGGCTTTGCAATTGTAGCGAATCCCTAATGAACTGCCTGTAGAAATTGCAAAAACCCAGAAAAGATCATATGTCCTTTACCGATGTTGGTGAGGGCCAATCTCGAACGCCTGAATTTTAATGGGGTCCATATGAGTCACCCCCTCTTCAAGGATTACCCCAGGTAATCAATACTAGCTGCGTTGAACACACATTTCTCTGGTTTGAAGTAGAGATCGTGCATTAGGGCCACTGCGAGTACGTCGCTAACTGCCTCTTGGTGTGCTTTGATTGTGTCGTTTGTCGTTTCGTGGTGATGGCGATGTCGTCCATGTATACTCGGATTGTGGTTCCTTTCACTTCGTGTTTGGCTATGGTTGGTCGATAGATGTCATTCATGAAGCTTTGGAAGGTGGCAGGTGAGTTGCACAGTCCAAAGTACATTACTGTTGGTTCAAATAGACCGCGTCGAGTTTTGAACACCGCCTTGTGTTCGTCCCCTTCCTTGATCCTGATGTTATTATATCCCTGTTGTACGTCTAGTTTGGTGAAAAGCTGTGCGCCGCCTAGATCTCGGATCAGATCATCAATGAGTGGGAGAGGATATTGATTTCGGATTGTCCACTCGTTGATCTTCCTATAGTCCTGTACTGGGCGTAGCTTGCCATCCTTCTTTTTGATAAAGAAAAATGATGATGCGTACGGGGATTTGGAGGGACGAATATATCCCTTTTCTACTTGTTCGTCAATGAAGTCGTCCAGTGCTGCATCTTCCACCCTTGTCATGGGGTATACTTTGCAGTCTATGACATCTGGCGCTCCCTTCTTGAAGTCTATTGCATGATCGCAGGTTCTTCTTGGTGGGAATCGTTTCGATTCTTCCTCACTGAATACCTTCGCAAAGCGTTGATATTCTAGTGGTATTGTTACTTCCTTGTGTATTGTTTTGCTTCCACCGCAAGTTCTACCGCTGATTGTCGGCCGTAGACTTGTTCTTTAATTTCTCTTCCTTCTCCTGTGTTGTGAACATTCGCGATATTTTAGTATCGTTCTGTTCTTCTGTTAGCAGTTTTTGCTAGTACTGCTCTTCTGTCATTTGGGTTAACTGATCGTAGGATAATAGGGAGTTGTCTCTCATCTATTGTTGCATGGCGCCAGCTGAACCTTGGTTCGTATGTGGCTAGCCATGGGTATCCCAACAGCACATCTTCCCGTCCTATGTCTGTGATTAGGAATCTCATTTCCTTTTTTGTTCCTCTGGTTTCCACATTCAGCGTAAGATAGTGTGTTATCTGTCCCGCTTTATTAGTGGTATTGTTGATATTGAATATGTTTTTGGCTTATCTAATGCCCGTTGTCCGAGTCCCATTCGTTTTACGAAGTTTGGATGTATGAAGTTGTCGGTGGCTCCTGAGTCCACCAACGCTTTTATGTCGGCCATGTTGTAACTTGTGCAAATTGACACTGGTACTCTCATAGATCGGTAGCGCATAATATACACAGAGTTACAACGTATTGCCCTCACCCAGGCTGCTGGGTTCAGGCGCTTCCAAAATCCTGTCCCATCAATTGCTGTAGGACCAGCTCCTTTACTTCTTCCTCTCGCTGGCTACTCCTCATAGCCATTCCGCTGCCTTTTCTTCTTTAGTTGGTGCAGTTCAGTGGTTCGTGTCTGGATCTTGTGGCGTCGTCGGGCTGTTGACAGTCGCGACTGAAGTGTCCCATTTTCTGACAGTTAAGCACTGTATTTGGCTGTTGTCTCGTCTGTTTTCCTGCACCTTTGAAGGAATCCTCCACGCGGGGGAAATGGTGGTCGAGGGGGTTGTCGCTTCATTTGTAATTGTTGAGCACGTCTTCTGCTCCTGCTAGTCGTCCACGGACTCGATCTGCTGATGTGTCCATTCGGTCATCATTCTGGAGGGGTGCTAGTAACTTAGCTAATGCTCCTCCAGAGGTATGTCCTGGTTTGAATGCGTCCAGGTTCCCCCAGACCGTCTGCATGTGAATCCATTTCTGTTGCCTTTTCAGGGCGGATTCTCTCCATTCCTCGTAGTTTCATGGATCATCATGTTGGTACATTTGTTTCGTATAGGGCCCATGGCAGTCCCTTTGTGAAATACTTGAGCGTTTGCTCAGCATTGATATTGTACCCTGCATTCGAACCAGTTGTTCGAACAGGGCGATGTGGTCGTCGATTTTGCC
The DNA here is from genome assembly GCA_015025155.1 of Lactarius quietus. Lineage (NCBI taxonomy): Eukaryota > Fungi > Basidiomycota > Agaricomycetes > Russulales > Russulaceae > Lactarius > Lactarius quietus. The sequence goes on along the minus strand of WITN01001429.1, from coordinate 7,592 downwards.
ATCCTTCATGTGTATTCCTGTGTCGAGCTGTGCTTGCGCTCGTTGTTCCTGCTAAGTACATCTCCAAACTGTCATTGGAATGCATGGAGTAGGTTTTCCCATAACCTATTGTCGAATTGATTGGTCCCAGTGGCTACTTCGTTGACGAGCCATCGGCTAGCGGACATGACCATTGGTTAACCGCGTTTCCCTGTATGTATGTGAGGAAAAGCATAGCTTTTTGGTACTTGTTCCTCATCGCCAAGTGGTTTGCATTAACCCCCGCGTATACTTCCCACTGGAGGATGAATGCTTCTGCTTGGGATCGGGCCTCCTGTGAATGTGGGCGGTGGTTACCAATGAACTTGTCATTTCCTCCCCTCCTTGTTGCATGTTGGCGCTGCTGGTGGTGGTCCTTGTGGTGGGCCTCCTCCTCCTTGTGGTGGCCTCCTCCTCCTTGTGGCCATCCGCCATTGGGCGGTCCTCCTTCCAGTGGTCCTCTCATAGGTGGGTTGGTCTGTTGTTGGGTGATGGTACTCTGTTTCGGTTAAGCCTGAATTCGTAGAACAATGTCAGGTCCTTCAGGAATACTTGGCGTGTTGGGGACGTCTGGTCCCCATTTCTCGATTGACGCGCTTGCATTGTCTTCTGGCTGTATTTGTTGAACATGGCCAGTTTGCTCGTTTATGACAAGCCGAGGTGGCGATACTTCTGTTTGGGTAGTCATGTAGCTAAATGGTATTCCCCTGATTGGTTCTGTTGACACGAACCGGTTATCCGGCTTCCTGTGTTGTAAGGATGATTGAGTCATCCTGTAACTGCCGGTATCTACTAGATCCCCTTATGGGAATGGACTATTTTAAGATATCTTTATTGTCTTTGTTCCATGTATAGTAGTTCTTTTGTTCTGTATTATCAAGATACTGGTAGTAGCTGTATTTAGATCAGCTGACGTGGCAGTACGGTGTTCTATTTGGTTTCCAACCAATAGTTGTACTTGTGTTACAATTACAGATACACACACGTGCTGTATTGGGGTGCACGGACCATGTGCGCACAGACCACCCTGAGTAGTATATAAGGGTCTCTGTCTTTGCTCTTACACTTCAGAGTTTCTTCAACCTCTGAAGTGTAAGTCCCCACTTTACCTTTACTCTTTCACACCTCTCTAACACTCTAGTATAGAACTGTTTCTCTTATAGGTGTGTTACTATGTAATATAGAGTTTCTTCAACCTCTGAAGTAACTGTTTTCTCTATAGACATCAGTTTATCTGCGCAACAGGTTCGGGGATGTGTAACTCAGCTGTTTGTTCGGCAAGTGCTTCCACTTCTGGTGAGTGCACCGCGATGTTTTCAGGTTCTCCTCCTTCGCTGGGTTCAGTTGGTGGTCGGTCCTGTGACACTTGATGCTGCTGGAGTATGTGCTCTTAGTTGGAGCTCCGTCCTTGGTGGTTCTGAATCGAGATTGCGATCTTCTTGACCATCTATAGTTCCTTGTTCGTCGATTGGCCGTGCGTCTGTCAGTGGTATGTTGATGTGTAGATCGTTGGCTGCTGGTCGCGTTGCTTCGAAGTAGTTGTTGGTGTTGCTCCACCTGAGTTCAACCCAGCAACAACGTTCTCGGTTGAAAACTACCGGGTGGTACCTTTGTGCGGTAGTGGCCTCCGCGTAATATCCTGTGTTGTCTTCATCGCTCCTCCTTGTGTCTGGTATGTTTCGCCACCTAACCCGTCCTACCATGTATCGATGGGGAGTGTCCCGTTCTCTTGATTCGATTTGGTAGGGTTGGAAATCCCAACTGTCTTTGGTATTGAGGGTTGCCACGATGTTCGATGTTCTTGAAGAGCTTGGTTTTAATGTTACGTGCGAGGTGCACGTGAGCCTGACTTAGGCAACGTGATGATGAACGTGGTGACTTAGCCGATCTACAGTACTCAAGCACGAAGGCTGAGTGTCGTCTCAACACACATAGGTGGAGTTTCGTCTTCTAGGAACCTTCCAACGGTTCGCCTCTTTGAACACTTCTGAGGAAGTCGCAAGACAATAGAGATTCGAGATGATACAAGAAAACCAAGCTATCGACTACACCAGTCGATAGCTTCCTTATAAAGACTCTGTCGGGGTCCGCCTTCGTCAGCGAGACCACCACTACTACTGATACTACTAATCGGCCACGTAATCATACAGTCACTGCATCAGTCATCATACAGTAATGAGTACCAATCATCAGTCATCGTCTTGGTAAGTATTCAGGAGCAACTCGTCATCCCGCTTACCACGATCTCAACTTCTGGGCGTAACACTCTCCGAATGTCGTCCAACAACCGGCTGTTGTATCTTGCGACACCACGATGAATAGCTTGGTATTTAATGTAGCGTTTATCACCGAACGCTGGCCTGACTTAGGCAACTTGTGTAGGTGTGACAAGAAGAGAAACTACTTAGTGACTTGGCGATGTGTCAGAGTGACACCACAGATCCCGATACTTGTCGAGATGATCACAAGGGAATAGATCCACAAGGATGAAAGATGAATAGCGATCACTTAGCACCTGAGGCACTAGTATACGTGAGAAGAGGTGATATTCCGAGAAGACCAAGCTGGAGAGCTATGGTCAAGTAGTAGAGACTTATATACAGTTACACGCTGGCTTTAAAGCGCAGCTGGAATCCTAAACCCTAGTAGCCCTATACTAGTACTGAGTCATTGTCCGTTCTAATAATACCTGAAACACTGGCAAGCCCAAACACCGGCGACGCGTAAGTGTCCATGACTAATGTGTGCTTACTATCATAGTCATAACTGATCAGTAAGCTAACCGAAACTCTGAGAACACGTCATACTCCTGAATCAGCAGCCCAAACGATGTCAGACGTGACAGGTGGTGGACATAACGGCGGTGGAGGGCTGCAAGAGACTTGCCTCATCAGACATCGTATCCTTGTCTGTCTCTCCTTCGCCATCTTCTTCACCACCTGATCCAGCCTCCATGAGTTCATCACCTCTTTCAACAGCCGGTAGTCCTCTCTCATCTTCCTCCACTCGGCCCTTGTGGGTGTGAGAATCGCCGGCGAGCCTCGGCCTGGTCTCATTCTGCTGCGGCCCTAATGTGCTCCACAGCAGAGCAGAGGGGGTCGTCGACATTGTTGTTGTTGTCATAGGTGGTGAGGGTGTTGACATAAGGGATGTCGTCAATGTTGATAATGGTGAGTGGGACATGGGACATATTGGTGGGTGATGGGGATATTGGTCATCTGTCAAGGCTGCTTTTATGTGAATTTCAGCGCTTGGGTTAGACTGTTTGAACTTCCTTATCTCTTCCTCTGCGTGAACATCATTCCACGGGACCCACTGGTTGTCCAAGTCAGGCAGTATCCCCTTCCACTTGATCAAGTATTGGAGTTTGCGCCCTGTCCATGGTCTTCTGAATCTAGTACTTTTTGACCTCATATTCTTTCACACCTTCTTACAATTCTGGTGGTGGGCGCTGTAGTTTGCGCCATGATCAGGTTTCTTTGTAAGGTGTGAGAAGATCTGTGTGAAAGACATCGTGGATGCTCCACTGCGTGGGAAGCTCAAGTTGTAGTTGACAGGGACATCACTGTACGACCCTAAGGTCCGTGTCTTCTGGGCGCAAGCTTCGTGGTTGGTTGGTTGGTACGTAGTGGCACCCTCGAGCCACACTTGTCTCCTATCTGATACTTGGGTGTATCACGGTGTTTGACCCATGACTGTTGCGCCTGTTGCATTTGTCTTGCGCCTGTTGTTCTTATCTCTTTCAATTGTTCTAGCCTGGTCAGTGACTTGTGGAATTGTGACACCTATCTGTCCAATAGTGCGTGGGGATATCCCATCAGAATTTGGACTGGTGACTTGCATAGATTCATTAGTCCAGTTGTTATGTGCAACTCGGCCATTGCTAATGATCGGCCCAGTCGTTTTGCTCTCGTTGACCCAGAACCTGAGGTACTGTTCTTTCCATTGTTTGGTGCGTTCAGATTGCCCATCTGTCTGGATGGTAGGCTGTCGAGATATTCTGTTTAATTCCAGGATGCGAGCAAGTTCCCTTGTGAATTCGACGCAAACCGGGGGGTCTCGATCACTGATAATCTTTGCCGTAGTCCAAAGCGCGCATCACTGCTGGCGTATAGTATAGCAGTCTCTTCTCCTGAAATCTCTTCCTTGCATGGTATGAATATGGATGCCTTGGAACAGTGTGATCTGTGACATGAGTATGGAGTCAAATCCTGCGACACTGGAGTTTAGTGATAAAGTCCAGTGATACTACCTCAGAATGGCGTTGCTTCTGGTTGGGAATATCGGTTGTAATGCTGCTTTGTTGTGTGTATTGACCTTGTGTCGCTGGCATTCAGCGCATCCTTGTACATATTTGTAATGTCCTGTTTCATTGTGGGCCACCAGTAGTGGCGTTCCAATAGTTGGGTTGTACAGGCTATCCCTGGATGTCCGTGAACAGGTGGGTCATGATGAGTGGAATCACTTCTCTGATGTCCTCCATGGCTCCCGTTAGTACTAATCTTTGCCTTGGTACCACCAGAGGTCGTCCTTTTTGATTAACTTGTGGGGGTCTACCCACTTGCATTTTTTCGCTCGTCTTGTGTGGTTGTTGGTGGCTCGTACGAATAGTTTGTCTGGTAGTACTGTGACCTCCTCGTTGTCTTTCTCTCCTTGGTCGTAGTCGGGTCGTCTGACAGGGCGTCCGCCCGCCATTGGCTGTTCCCTTGACTGGTGTATCTCAAGTTATATTCTTCCAGTTCAGGACTTCCCTGGTGATTCTTCTGCTGATCTTTTGGGGTCCCACCAGTATCTGAGGTTCAGGTGGTCGGAGAAGACACGTACTTTGTGTGGGGATCTGCTAATAAGTGTCTCCAATGGCATAACACTTTGACGATAGCCAACAGTTCGAGGTTGTATATGTTTAATTCGTTTCCACAGCATTGAGAGTTGCCGAATAGTATCCCACCAGGTGTCGTTTCCCGTCTTGTGCCTTTTGTAATAGCACTGCTCCGATGCAAATCCTGACACGTCGACTTCTAAGTCGAATTGCTGTGTTTGATCTGGGTGAGTGAGGATGGGTTCGGTGGTGACGCATCGTTTGAGCATATTGAACACCGTCTGTTGCCTCGTTCCCCATGTCCATGGTTCGTCTTTTCACGTGAGTTCATTTAGTGGTCTTGCGATCATAGCAAATCCCCTCATGAACTGCCGGTAGAAGTTGCAAAAGCCCAGGAAAGAATGTACGTCCTTTACCGATGATGGAGAGGGCCAGTCCCGGACACCCAAAATTTTGACGGGGTCCATGCGAGTCACCCCCTCTTCAAGGATTACCCCCAGGTAATCAATACTGGTGGCGTTGAATACACATTTTTCCGGTTTGAAGTAGAGGTCATGTTTTTGTGCGACTGCAAGTACGTTGCCAACAGCTTCTTGGTGTGCTCCAAGCGCTCCGAGCTGTCGCTTTGTTGCTATGGCAATGTCATCCATATAGACCCTGATTGTGGTTCCTTTTGTTTCGTGTTTAGCGATGGTTGGTCAATAGATTTCATTCATGAAGCTCTGGAACGTTGCCAGTGAGTTGCACAGGCCAAAATACATGACTGTGGGTTCAAAAAGACCCTGGCGAGTCTTGAATGCTGCTTTGTGCTCATCTCCTTCCTTGATCCTGATGTTGTTATATCCCTGTCGTACATCTAGTTTGGTGAAAAGCTGTGCTCCACCTAGGTCTCTAATCAGGTCATTGATGAGTGGGAGTGGGTATTGGTTTCGTATTGTCCACTCATTGATCTTCCTATAGTCCTGTACTGGGCGTAGCTTGCCGTCCTTCTTTTGATGAAGAAAAATGATGATGCGTACAGGGATTTGGAGGGACAGATATATCCTTCTCTACTTGTTCGTCGATAAAGTCATCTAGTGCTGCATCTTCTACCCTTGTCATGGGGTTATACTTTGCAGTCTATCATATCTGGTACTCCCTTCTTGAAGTCAATCATGTGATCACAACTCCTTCTGGGCAGGAATCGTTTTGATTCCTCCTCGCTGAATACCTTCGCGAAGCGTTGGTATTCTGTTGGTATCTTGACCTCCTTCGTATATTGCTTTGCATCGACCGCAAGTTCGACTGCTGACCGTCGGCCGTATACTTGCTCTTTGATTGCTTCCATGATTTGTTCCTTTGCTTCAGTGGTAAACATTCACGATACTCTTGCGTCATTTTGTTCTTCCATTAGCAGCTTTGCTAGTACTGCCCTTTTATCGTTTGGGTTAACTGATTGCAACACAATAGGGAGTTGCCTCTCATCTATCGTGGCGTGGTGCCAGCTGAACCTTGGCTCATATGCAGCTAGCCATGGATATCCCAGCAATATGTCTTCTCGTCCTATGTCCGTGACTAGAAATTGCATTTCTTTCTTGGTTCCTCCAGTTTCCAAATTGTGCGTGAGATAGTGTGTGATCTGTCCCGCTTTATTAGTGGTATCGTCAATGTTGAATATGTTTTTGGGCTTATCTAATGCCCGTTGTCCCAGTCCCATCCGTTTGACAAAGTTTGGATGTATGAAATTGTCAGTGGCTCCTGAGTCCACTAACACTTTTATGTTGGCCATGTTGTAACTTGCACAAATTGAAACTGGTACTCACATAGATCGGTAGCGCATAATGTACACAGAGTTACAACGTATTGCCCTTACCCAGGCCGCTGGGTTCAGGCACTTCCAAAATCCTGGCCCATTAACTGCTGTAGGACCAACTCCTTTACTTCTTCTTCTTCACTAGCTACCCCCTGTAGCCATTCCGCCACCTTTTCTTCTTTGGTTGGTGCAGTTTCGGTAGCTCAGGTTTGGGTCTTGCAATGACGTCAGGGTTGTCTACAGTCACGACTGAAGTGCCCCATCTTCTGACAGTTGTAGCACTGTATTTGACTGTTGTCTTGTTTGAATTCCCACTGTCTTTGAAGGAATCCTCCACGTGGGGGAAATGGTGGTCGAGGTGGGTTATCACCCCATTTGTAGTTGCTGAGCACATCTTCCGCTCCTGCCAGTCGACCGCGTACTCGATCTGCTGATGTATCCATTCGGTCATCATTCTGAAGGGGAGCTAGTAACTTAGCTAGTGCCCCTCCACTTGTGCGTCCTGGTTTGAAGGTGTCCAGGTTTCCTCAGACTGTTTGCATGTGAATCCATTTTTGTTGCCTTTTCAAGGCGGATTCCCTCCATTCTTCATAGTTTCGGGGATCGTCGTGTTGGTACATGGTTTTGTATAGGGCTCATGGTAGCCCTCTGGTGAAATACTTGAGTGTTTGTTCAGCGTTGATATTGTACCCTGCGTGTTGAACCAGTTGTTCGAATAGGGTGATGTAGTTGTCAATTTTTCCATCCTTCATGTGGATTCCTGCGTCAAGCTGTGCTTGCGCTCATTCTTTGCTTAGTATGTCACCAAACTGCCTTTGGAACGCGTTAAGTAGGTTTTCCCATAACCTATTGTCAAACTGGTTGGTTCCGGTAGCGACTTCATTGACAAGCCATTGGCTAGCGGACATAACCCATTGGTTAACTGCGTTTCCCTGTATGTAAGTGAGGAAAAGCATAGCTTTT
>WITN01001428.1:0-18029 GCA_015025155.1 Lactarius quietus | reverse complement strand
AATCTACTCGCTCATTTCGAAGGCAGCGAACTCGTAGACTTTATTAATTTCGTCAATCTTCTTGTACACAAACTCCAGGTTCGCCCCCCTTTTTTCCTTGCACATCGTTTGTCATCTCTTACACGCTCGGCCTGATGATAGCGAGATTTGTTCAATGTCTTGGACGAACTTATTGGCCCATTGAATGCCCATGTTACCAACCTCATGTTTCAGCCTGCTACAGGAACAGACGATATACTCACACATAGCGAAAGCAAGAGAGCTTACCTAACACTCCTTAATAACATTGTGTCTTCAAAACTGGCCGGTATTTTTCTGTCTGATCGTAAGTGTCGGTTGCTGTTCCCTCTCTGAATTGCTTAGCTTTAAATGATACTCAGGTAACAAAGAGAATTTCGAGTCCTTATTGCAAACCATGCTTCAACTGCTGGAGACGTCTCAGATCCGCAAAGCCAAAGAGCCGCATTTTCCTTCCTGAGCAAGAGTGTGGGGGTTTGGGGACAGCCGCTGCCTGATGGGGTCACTGGAGAAATCGATTCGGGATCGCAAGGCGTACCCGGATTTGAGCGATTCGTCTACGAAAATGTCGTGCCTACTGCCTTTGCAGTGCTATCCCTTCCCGAACTGAACATCAAGGATGGGCAAGTCCTTGTGGTACGGAAGTTTCATTTTTGTTATTGAATGACGCCTAATGCCTATCCTCAGGTCCTGCAAGAAATTGCTGGTCTTCTGCAGACGATCGGTAAAGTTCGCGGAGAAGAGGCATACACGTTTTTCGTTTCCGTCTTTCTGCCAGCTCAAAATTGGCCCGCGGAGACTGCACTGGAATTCACGACGAAAATACGCGATTTAGATTCGAAGCAATTTCGCAAGTACTTCGCCGAACTTGTTCGGACTTCACGATCCGGATCATAACTTGTCATTCCACGTGCAATATGCTCTGAACTAGTTTGGGGATTGAGATATGAATTCATAGGAGCGTTCATTCATTAGTATAGCATTTGTTAGTAGTACAACCACACGGTCACAGGCACCAAAGCAATACAGCACGCAATATCTTATCTGTTTCTGACAAAGTCAGGTGACATGGGCGCGGGATGCGAGGTCAGTCCCGAGGCGGGCGCCCCGAGCACTGTAACCGAAACTAACACACACATACCCTTCTCTTCTAAGGCATTGCCGCCGCATGGCCTCGAGTACGTGCATTTATTCTTTTAATCAGCGGTTTCCTCAGATTTTATAGCCTCGAAAAAGACAAGGCTGAAGATCGTGCGCATCCACCCCGTCTGCCGCAGAGCGCTAGCTACTAACACGTCTCCACCTGCAGAGACCACCGCGCAAGGTCCGTAGCCGCTCATTTTAGCCTTTTCTCCTTAAACTCATAATCCTCCATCAAGCTTGGTCCTAATATCGCGGTCGACGAATCATGGGCGAAGCTTTCCTTGAACATCCGTGAAATACAGCACCACAACGCGCACAAACTCTCCTTTGAAGATGCTACCGGCTTGGTTACCAGCTGGTTGTTAGCAAGCAGGGCCATATGCTCTATAACGGAGTCAGCGATCTTGTCGTCGAGAACCTCAATCGCATTGCGGACGAAGTGATTGTCCCAGCTTTCCCTTCGGGACTAGAGCAAGATCCCATGCAACAGAGCCAAGAAGGGGAAAGGCTGCTTAAGGCAGTACATAAAGTTTGGAGTGACCATACGGATTGCATGGACAAATTAAGTCATATTCTCAAATACATGGTACGTCCCACTCCTCGTTATTCCTCGTCCCAATCCAAGCGCGTGCTCTCTGCAGGACCGTGTGTACGTGAAGTCTGCCAATGTTCTCGAGGTGGTCGAGCTGGGTCGTGATCTCTTCGTGAAGCACATCGTGCGTCCACCTATAAGGATCACGTCATCACTGCAATCTTGAGTCTCCTGCGCATCGAGCGCGACGGATTCGTAATTAATCGTTCGGCAGTCACGAACTGTGTGGATGCGCTGTTACAGCTGAGTGACCACCCGGATGGCATCACAGTGTATACTCCGATATCTGGAGCCCGAAATCCTACGACTGAGTGAGGCGTACTACAAGGCTGAGGCTGAGAGGCTACTGGAGACCTGTGACACTCCAGAATACCTACGCAGGGTATGTTCTTCTCTCTCCCTTGTTCGTGTTGTTTGCTTACCTATATGTTACACTTTCAGGCTAAGATCCGCTTTTCCGAGGAAGAGTCACGCGCACACCAGTATCTATCTCTACAAACGTCAGGCCCCCTCCAGACTATCTTCAGAATACACTCCTCGCACCACACTTACAAGGCTCTTTGATATGCCTACTCGGGCCTAGATACCATGATCGATCACGAGAGGCTCGACGACCTTTCTCGCTATATCAATTATATTCAATGGTCGCTGAAGGGATACCATGCCTACGTCGCTCTCTCAGGATCAGTACAGAAGCGAGGCACGGAACTCACGGTATTAACGCCGAAGAGAGACAGCTTGGAGACGGAGGCCCTGACGATGAACTTGATCCGTCTGGGAAAGGTAAAGGCAAAGCAAAGGCGCGGCCACCTAATACTGGCGCACAGGGTCTCGCACTAGCACTCCGATGGGTCGAGGATGTACTACAACTGAAAGATAAGTTCGACCGTGTCTGGGAGATGGCTTTCAAGAGTAACCGCGACATCGAAAGTGGACTGAATGAGGTTAGTGATATTGACTTCGATTTATGGTTGAAAAGCTGACTTGTTCTAGGCGTTGAGTCGTTTATCAACCTGCGTCCACGAGCCCAGAGTTTATATCACTTTATATCGACGAGAATTTAAAGAAAGGACTGAAAGGGGTGCGCTGCACTCTCCTTATGCCCGCAACGTCTCATGACCGCGCATGCAGAAAACAGATACTGAAGTCGAAGTCATCCTCGACAAAACCATCACCCTGTTCAGGTTCATCACAGAAAAGGATGTCTTTGAGCGTTATTATAAAACCCATCTCGCAAAGCGCCTCCTTCACAACCGATCTGTCTCTGATGACGCGGAGCGTGGCATGCTCGCCAAGCTCAAGGTTGAGTGTGGCTTTCAGTTCACTGTGAAACTCGAAGGCATGTTCCACGACATGAAACTCTCCACGGACAACATGCAGGCATACCGCGATCACGTGCCCAATACCACCGCCATGGTGCATTGCTCCTTCCATCCATCGTCCTTCTATCATAGCTAACGCATCGATTGTGTAGCCCCCAGAGGTCGACATCAATGTTACTGTTATGACGTCGACGTTTTGGCCTATGTCCTATGCGGCCGTACCGTGTACTTTCCCGCCAGTGCTAGTCAAGGCGACCAGGTCATTTGAGCAATTCTACCTCTCACGGCATTCTGGACGAAAACTCACGTGGCAACCGACGTTGGGGAATGCGGATGTGCGCGTCACGTTCAAGGCGCGCAAGCACGACCTTAACGTCTCCACATTGGCGATGGTCATTCTCCTGCTTTTCGAAGATCTTGGCGAAGGGGAGTTCCTCACATATGAAGAAATTAAGGACGCGACGGCCATTTTAGACAACGAGCTCCAGCGTAATCTACAATCGCTTGCATGTGCAAAGTTCAAGATCCTCAAAAAGCATCCACCTGGCCGGGACGTCAATCCAGACGACTCATTTTCGTTCAACACCGATTTTTCATCCCCTCTACAGAAGATCAAGATCAGTACTGTTGCCGCGCGCGTCGAGAGTGGCGAGGAGCGCAAAGAAACGCAGGACCGTGTCGAGGAGGAGCGTCGCTATCAAACCGACGTGCGTATTTCTTTATCTTTCCTAACCGGTCGTATCTGACATCATGCGCAAAGGCATGCATTGTACGGATTATGAAGGACCGCAAGCACATGACGCATATCGACTTAGTCAACGAAACCACTCGCCAACTGACATCGCGCTTCTTGCCTGACCCGACTCACATCAAGAAGCGGATCGAGGCTTTGATTGAGGTGCGTGGGAACTCCGTTCTTGGAAATGCCCGCTAACACCTGTATTAGAGGGAATATCTCGAGCGATGTGAAGACCGTAAATCATATAATTATCTGGCAAGTCACTTTTTTGTGGGTGACCAACAAACCACTGATGCTCTTCCCATTTTTCCGTTTACCAGGCATGAACTATCTCTTGCATAACCCCACGCGTGTACTGTGGACATGATGTATTATGACTTTCGGAACAAGGGCGGACATCTGGTTCTCTTCACGTAATTTTTCTCTCGAAAATGAATGCATCGGCCATGGTCGACAACCACACAGATGCAACACATTGGATCCGGACTTGTCTGGCATTGTAGATCAACGTGTATCATGCGTGCTACAAGATGTGAGAACAATGTACGAAGCAGAGCAACAGGCAGTTACATGCATCAGAGAACATTCGCGTCACAGAACATTCTATCATGGTAAGTTATAATGGCCGACTTGGCAAAAGTTGGCATTGGCGACGTTTGGAGTGGGAAGAACGTGCAACGGAAAGGTGTTCAAATGGCAACTGTGCGGCTATCTACTTCCATAAGAGGATCGAATGAGGGCGTAAGTGCGCCAAATTCGTACACTGGGCAGATCCTAGGCGTTTATACGCTTATTCCTTGTCAAACGACGCAGGAGTGGAAGGTCTAATGCCTGGCAGAGTAGTCGTGCCACGCTCTAAATGAGGCCAAATGAGGACTCGGAGTAGGATAAACGTTTTGATGGCGGAGGTTGGCCTTGTGTGCTATGTGGACTGCGGACAAGACATTACAAGTTGGTCGCGTGGGAATTGTTCGCGGTCGTCAGTTCACCCATTCGAATGATTTTCGCTCTTTACTAAAACTTTATGGAAGCTTGCGCATAGCTCTTTCATGTTCCCTCTTTTCCCCATTCTCCTTGTGTTCCTCGCTGCGTTGGATGTGGTTTGCGCAGGACAACTTCTTGATTCCGCGGATCGACTCAGGCAACTTGCACCTTCGCTACATGGGTTCATCAAACGTCAAACGGGTCAGAATAATACCACTACCAACACCACCACTACCACCAATTCAACCGGCAACGTTAATGCCACTACGACGTCCGCTGGCACCGTTCCATTGACTCTCGCAAGCGACAAGTCGTGAGTCTGAATGTTCGTCTTACCCCACACCGGATCTGGAGCGCATTCATCTATATAGAACGTACTACACCTTGATCTCCCTGGGAAACATCAGTTTTCGTGTCGCAGTTGACACAGGATCGTCGGACCTCTGGGTGGTCTCCTCCGCATGTGACACCGCCCAGTGCAAGTCACTGCCTACGTATCCCTTGTCTTATCCCAGCCCATCATTTGTCTCCGTAAATTCCAACGCGACTACGTTCAATGTGAGCTTCGTCGATACCACAGGTGTGTGTTTGTATTTCTACTCCGGACGAGCGCTTCCGCTCTAACACCACACTTCAACTCTTTTCAAGTCGCGTCCGGCTTTGTCGCCGAAGAGACCGTGACTCTTGGCAACTTCACGGTACCTCAACAAGCCTTTGGTTGGTAACTCTCCATCCAACCTTTGCTTGCTCTAAGCCCTTTTCCATAGGTCTTGTCAACTCGACGAATGTTTCCTTTGTTGATCAAGTTAGCGGCATCCTCGGCTTTGGTTTTCCCCGACTCTCTACCATTGCCCACCTCACAGCCAACGGTGCGTCTTTTTTTCGACTTAATATAATTCCATGAGCGCTGACGGTCAGACCCAATAGCCACGCCATTTTTTCCTACATTAGCTCAACACGGCCTACTGGATTACCCTATCTTCGGCATCCACGTGGAGCGCAATGGATCGACGGGTTCTCTTTCGCTTGGTGAGCCCCACCACTTCTCTTAACGCAAGTCTCATTGATCTCGCGCACGTAGGGGCTGTGGATTCTACAATCATCACCAACTTTAGTCTCATTGAGTGGAATGAAGTTGTTTCATTTGAACCGTTCGGCTCCGAGAACAACGTGACTAGCTACCTGCAATGGGCCATCCCGATCACAAATATCACAGTTCGTTCCATTGCAAGCTCTTTGTCGACCCGTGCTCACTATCGAGTTCGCAGATAGGGACGGAGACTTTTGTGCTAGAGGCTACATACCCTCAAGCGAATGCTAATCACTCCGTTGCGTTGTTTGACATGTGAGCAATGTGTCGCTACTCCCTCAGTCGGGCCCCTCATACGATCGCAGAGGCACCCCGGGTATTTTCGGCCCTTACCAAGACGTGAGATCCAGTAATTGGTGATTCTGTTTCCCTTGTAACCTTGATGATCTTGTTAGGTTGAAAGATTGTTCTCCGTTATCGACGGTGCCCGCCTGGTCGACCCTAGTATGTCCATTTGAACCTCCGCTCTGGATTTCGAGCTTAGCTTTTCGTTAGGTGGACAGTGGGCAATTCCTTGCGACACAAATCTGACATTTGCATTCACTTTCAGGCGAGTTGGCACAATTTTTTCTGAACGTGGTTGTAAACAGGTTGTCCCCATAGTGAACAGAATTACACGCTTCTTCCATCCAACTACCTCATTGGACCCACTTCCGGCGAGCCTGCGTTGTGTCTGACATGGCCTAAAGCTTCGCCTCCCAGCCCGGATGGCATCGACTGGCAAATAGGGTCCGCTTTCTTGCAGACAGTGTACACAGTATTCAGGTACATTTTCACCGGTCTTACGGCTGCACCGTTGTTCTCACATGTGAGAACTCAGTTACGGCATTAACCAGAAGGAGCCTCCTTTCATCGGCATTTATCCGCTCCAACCACCGTCTGCCACCCCACTGTCGCCAGCGTCTCTTTCTGCGTTTTTTTCATCTCTTTCGCTCACCGTCCCGACGACTTTGCCCAACTATGTCGTGCCAACACCAAACCTGACGACTTCCTCGTATATATTCAATACTTCCGTCCCAACAGCTGTTATCGCTCTGTCCGGCCTTGCGACGTCGACGTATTCGCCCCTTATCGAGAATGTTGTCGGCGGCGTGACTAGCCCGCTAGTTGTGACCGCTCTCCCAGTAGTAACGCCAGAACGCTACGCAGCGTCTGCGCTGACGACTTCCAGCGTGGCGCTTGGCCGACCACCAGGATACAATTCTGCCAACAGGATTGTTGAGCCATGTAGTGTCAAAGGCCTGCTCGCCGCTGCTTTCACTTGCCTTTTTACTTTCATTGCACTCTTACGTTGATATCCCCTTGGAACTCTTACCGCTTTTAGTTGCTTGCAATCACGGAACACTCGAATCTGTTCTATCATCACGGATTTTCTTGGTTACCCGTATGGTTTGACTCCTTGTTTCTTTGTGTCGGTGTCGCGTACGAACGTATTCCTGGACCTTTGGACACTGTGATAATCAATCCACCATATAATACAATAATCGAGGATTTTGACCCTAACCCTAAATTATGGTTGGTAACGTGTTCCTGGAAAGGGCGACGTGTCCGCGTGCGTACCATCAAACATCAGTTAACCACTTTCGTCTTGTCCATGCTCCAAGCCAGTTAGATGGCTATCAATCCACTCTTTCTCTTTCTTGCGTTACTTGTGTGTGCTGTACTTGTCAGTGCAGCGGACTTGTACAAAATCCTTGACTGTACGTTCGTTCTCTCTGGAAGCGGAATCCTTGAACTGAGGGTCCTCGAACAGTGGATAGGTCTGCGTCTGAACAGGACATCAAAAAGGCATATAAGCGTCTCAGTCGCAAATACCACCCCGACAAGAACCACGAACCGGAAGCGGAGGGTAAGTTTGTGGAAGTCGCACATGGTGAGCAACACCTCTAAATTTCGCGCGGGGCGCCGCGGTCTCACACTTTGCGTTATGCAGCATACGAGATCCTCTCTGACTCAACCGTATGTCTCGCTCATATATTCACCTGAGATGGGCTGCGTCCTGATTTCGAGAGCAGAAAAGACAAATATATGACCGGCATGGCGAGGAGGGGCTAAAGGCTCACGAGGGCGGCCAACACCAGTATGCCAATCCCTTCGACATGTTCTCCCAATTTTTCGGCGGAGGCTGTAAGTATCGTCCTCACGTCGCCCCAGTCTGTCGTCTCGCTGACACGTGCCGCAGTCCAGGCACAAGAGCAGGTGCGGCGTGGGCCCACGTCCGTCTCGGAATTCGAGGTCTCGCTGCAGGACGTGTACAAAGGTGCCAGCATTGACGTGCGTCACGAATGCTATTTTTTCCCTTATGCCCACACTGAGACGCGTCTCCCGTAGTTCATGATCAAGAAGCGCGTGCTGTGCGACCACTGCCGCGGCACGGGTGCCGCGTCTGACGGGGACATCCACTCGTGCTCCGATTGCAGTGGGAGCGGTGTGCGCGTCGTCAAGCAACAGATCTTCCCGGGCATGTACGCGCAGTCGCAAGTGACGTGCAACACCTGCGGCGGGCGCGGCCGCGTCGTCGTACGGCAGTGCCCCGCGTGTTCCGGCGGCAAAGTCCTCGAGCATACAGCACACTTCACGCTCGACGTACCCCGAGGCTCGCCGGAAGGCCACGAGGTCGTGTTCGAGGGTGAGGGTGACGAGAGCCCAGATTGGGAGCCTGGCGATGTCGTGCTTCGCGTGCGTACGCGCGCCGAGAAGGGCGGTTGGCGCAGGAAGGAGAGCAGCTTATACTGGAAGGAGACGATCGGCGTCGACGAGGTGCGTTGTCTCATGTCAAATAATCCGTCAACTGCGGATGCCTGACTCTGC
Organism: Lactarius quietus; assembly: GCA_015025155.1. Taxonomy (NCBI): domain Eukaryota; kingdom Fungi; phylum Basidiomycota; class Agaricomycetes; order Russulales; family Russulaceae; genus Lactarius; species Lactarius quietus. The sequence goes on along the minus strand of WITN01001428.1, from coordinate 9,330 downwards.
GTTCTGCCCAGGCACTACTTGGCTTCTCGCGGAATTTAACCCATCTGGATGGGCACGTAGTCCCGCTCGAGCGCACGGGCGTCACGCAACCTGGGTTCGTGCAGACTATCAACGGCGAGGGTATGCCGCATTTTGAGAACCCGACGTCTCACGGTGACCTGTTTGTCGAGTATAATGTTGTGCTCCCGACACAGCTTTCAACACAAACACGTCAACGTGCGTCCAACCTGTCTCTCCATCCCATACTTCGGTGCTTACTCTACTTCCACAGGTCTCGCTGAAGCATTTTATGGGAAAGCAACAACTAGAGATAAAGACGAACTATAGATTAATATCTCGTTATTGTATACCTTCCTCTCTTGCATTTCGAGGGTAAAACACTGCATACGCGTCTGCAGAAGAGGGAGGATGAACTGCCAGTGAACGAGAGACGTGTGGTTATTCAACACAAAACGAGAGGCGCAAAGGGTGAAAGAGCGAAACTGAGCTTGTGAAACAGCTCGAGAACCCATGTAATGAAGTTGGCAAAGGTGTGCGCAGAACCAACGAAAGTACGTACTATTGCGGATGACTAGCAGAAGGAATGGAATGGCCCATCTCTAACGAAGTTGTGTCCTGGAGAGGCAAAAAAATTAAGATTTTTTGGGTGATTTTGGATTTCGTAATTGCTTACTGTGATTTTAAGGTCATTTAATTTTAAATTATGGTAATGATGCCTGAGGGCCTGAGAGTTAATGGTCATTGGTTGCAAGTATCATGCCTAGATGCAAGCACCTGAAGTATTGACATGGATCTTATGATTACCGGTTGTATCCCTATCATCCTTTCATATGATTTGAAATCAGTTCAAATTCTTAGGGTCTCCTACAGTCAGATGAAATAGACTTGAATTGGGAATAATTCTTAGAGGAATATTATAGGCATACAACAGTTTATCTACATCCTTGTGGTTGAGTTAAATGGGTTGAAAGTGTCCACAATATTAGGATGAATATTGTAAGCACATAGCATTTAATCTTGATCCTTACAGTCCAGTGAAATGCAACAATGATTCTTAGCAGTATATTGTAGGCACATATAATTTTGCCCCAATTCTTACAGTCCAGTATAGTATAAGTAATTTCTAAATTGTTAATTATATAATATATTTAATAAGGGTATGTGTAGTGGTTTTGGTGGAACAGCTAACACACATATAATTTTTTGACTGCCAAGGCTGAGGGTTTGATTCCCCACATTTGAGCTTTGCACAAAAATTGACATGCTTTTTTTTTTTTACTTGGAGAGCCAAATGAAAAGTATATTTTATTGTATGGCAGGTACAAAATAAAACACATTCTAAGTACAACATCATCGCCACTGTGGATGTCACTGCGGTCACCATCCCCCTGACCATTGTGGTTGTTGGGGTTGTCTTCACTGCACTTGTTTGCCCTTATAATCAATGTTGCTGCCGCCACAGCAAGCAGCTTGTGTCAGCATATACCCCATGCAAGGCTGCAAGACAGCAGGAGTGCCAAAGTTATATTAGTGTGTTGGAGGGATGCATCAAATAAAACTCACCCAACAAAGTTCCTCCACATTGGTGGATGCATCTCACAACTACAGGGTGGTGGCAGGTGCAGCAGCAGCATAATCAGGGTTGGTAGGAAGCAGTGGGAACAGCAGCAAGGTTGGGCTGGGACAGCTAGGAAAGTTGGTGGTTGGTGGCACTGGCAATATGGCTGAGGGGTCAGTGAGGTGCATGGGCAGGACAGTGGGGCCAGTGGTTTGTGTGAGAGATGGGGAGCAGTGGCAGGGCAGCTTGAATGCTGCAAGTGGTGTGACAACTGGGGAGTGGTAGTGGCCTTCGTGCCCTAAAAGAAGGGTGGTGGCAGAGCTGTGGCCATTGTTATCCTATGTCTGCACCTGTCACGAACCTATGCCTCGGTCCGTGACTTATCTGGAATACCCAGGAATGCGCAAGGGAACGCGCGCACAAACTGTGATGAGTGTCTCACTGTTTTATCGCAACAGCGAGACCAAGGATCACAAGGAGCAGAGTGGCTAACGTCGAACCAACAAGGAGATAAAACAAGGACAGGGAACAATGGACCACGAGTAACAAGACAAGGATGAGGAACAACCCAATGATGGGAAGCTGCTCTGAAGACAAGAATGTACAAGTGGGGATGTCGCAAGTGGACAGTCTGAGGGACTGTCTGTTACATTGCTCCAGCTTATATACCTGAATACATGGTCTGTGCGTACTTTAGGGGAGGCCCAACTCCGCTCCACGGGTGGGCCCATGGAATACTCTAGAAGCGTTCTAAAGATAGCATGGAATGTGCTGGAAGGTTTCTAAGTATATCGTCCAATGGCATTAATCCCTGACAAGCTCCGCTCGTCAGGTGATTGATCAACAATCTTCGTTTACCGATCAACGGACTTTGTTTATCAATCAACAATCTTTTGTTGATTGATCAACAAACAAGTCATGTGAGGTCATCTGACCTTTCGCTTGGTAAGTCCCGGTTCCGGACCGGGTCTTTCTCGAATAGGAAGGAAAGGATTATCCAATCCTTTCACGCGCGTCGTCTTGGCTAGTTCCACTAGTCCATTACTTCGTATTCCTGAGTTTGTGCGCGTGTTCCCTTGCGCATTCCTGGGTATTCCGGATAAGTCACGGACCGAGGCATAGGTTCGTGACACAAACTCAGGAATACGAAGTAATGGACTAGTGGAACTAGCCAAGACGATGCGCGTGAAAGGATTGGATAATCCTTTCCTTCCTATTCAAGAAAGACCCAGTCCGGAACCAGGACTTCTCAAGCGAAAGGTCAGATGACCTCACATGACTTGTTTGTTGATCAATCAACAAAAGATTGTTGATTGATAAACAAAGTCCGTTGATCGGTAAACGAAGATTGTTGATCAATCACCTGACGAGCGGAGCTTGTCAGGGATTAATGCCATTGGACGATATACTTAGAAACCTTCCAGCACATTCCATGCTATCTTTAGAATGCTTCTAGAGTATTCCATGGGCCCACCCGTGGAGCGGAGTTGGGCCTCCCCTAAAGTACGCACAGACCATGTATTCAGGTATATAAGCTGGAGCAATGTAACAGACAGTCCCTCAGACTGTCCACTTGCGACATCCCCACTTGTACATTCTTGTCTTCAGAGCAGCTTCCCATCATTGGGTTGTTCCTCATCCTTGTCTTGTTACTCGTGGTCCATTGTTCCCTGTCCCTGTTCTACTTCCTTGTTGGTTCGACGTTAGCCACCCTGTTCCTCGTGATCCTTGGTCTCGCTGTTGCGATTAAACAGTGAGACACTCATCACACTTGGACAGTCTTAGCTTGCTAACCACGAACCTTCTCAGTGTCTGACTACGATTACTCCGAGTTTGGAGCGTGGGACGCTGATTCAGGATCGTACCATAATATTGATTATTCCCCCCCTCGTCGCCCTCGTCGTCTTCCAAGTGTTTCCCTGCCCCCATCATCGCCCCCTCGTCTACCGTTGTCCCCGTTAGGGCAGAACCTCCCATTCCCTCCCTACTTCCTGTCGTCACCACCAGGGATTCCTCTAAGCGTTGAGCGAATCGCCTCTCCCCAAGGTTCCCCTGCCCTCTCCCTGCCAGTAGCTCGGACCCCAACCCCCGAGCTTCGTTACCCTTCCCCAGCCCCGTTGCCCCAGACACCCTCTTCGGTAAGGTTGGTGTCCCCCATCCCTCGTCCAGCGTCGTCCCCCGTTTTCCGTATCCCAACCCCGGCCCTCCATCCCTTGACGCCCCCTCCTCGTCCACCGACCCCAGACCCCAGACTCCCCATCGACTACGAAGCTGCAGAGCTTCGTGTAGCCTTCTACTCAGAACAGCGTGCATCCCCTGCACCGGTAGAAGAGAGCCAAGAGAACGTTCCCCCTGCCCCTGTCAACCGCCCCCCATCCTGCCTCCAAGTTAGAGGAGAGCACCCCCACCAGTTTCTCGCCGTCCACACCCCTCGAGGAGAGGAGTGGCAACAAATCTCGGAGTTCCACCAGTTCTCCATCCACACCATTCGCACAGCCGAGGCCCTGTGCGACTCGCCCCCTGTTTTTACTGGTGTCACCCCCTTTCGTTTCACGTCCCCCATTTTTTGACCATTTACCCTCGCCATCGTGACATTGCCGTTGCTCTCGGCATTCAACCTATCTACGTCTGCTGTAAGGCAGTCCTCGACCTCCCTAGTGACGACCTCCCCTGGGCTCTATCAAGTACAGCTTCAGGGACGGAATTCGTGAAGCGTTCAGGTCACTGAACAACCTCATTCGTGAAGCGTACGTATATACGCTTGTCATACTTGAGGTTCACGACTTCTTGGACGGGAGAGTGGTAACCACGTACGGTTACCTAGGTTTTTTTGAAGAAAACGTATACGCGGTGTACCAAGGGTACCATTTCGACGACTCAGTGAGGACCCGCCCTCACCTTTTATCCTATTGTTTCACGCCTCGTATCCCGGCGGACCCTTTCAATTTCATTTCCACCCACAGTGATAACACGCCCTTGTAGCCATTTACTTTAATTAGTAAGTGGTAGTACAAGTTGTTATCATTTTCTTGCCAATACATCGGGGTTCCGCATCCAGTGTCGATATTCCCAGTTCGCCTCCAAGAAGGAGAAAGACTCAGAAGAGCTCACAATTTCTTTGAAACTCATCGCCTCCTCCAGCTCAGGACTTATTACCCCGAGACATCCTTGTTCGACGCCAGTCAGTGTGATATCATTGACTGTTGGAGTGACCCTCCAATTATCTTGAACAAACTCCGAGACCTCCTGCCCTTTGGTAAAGTACCTTACCAGTGGGACTACGAAGATTTTCAGAACATCGACTTAGCAAGAATTGCTGAAGCCGCCCAAGAACAACTCCTGTATTGGCATCTATCTGAAGCCACCACTGTTAACAATTCCCCAGCCGAGTCCATCCTCCTGTGGACCAAAGACGATCACTTTTGGTTCATCCACGTTGCCCCTCAAAGGCAAGAACTCATCCGACGCATCAGAGCAGGAGAGCGTGTCAGGTATCTAGAGCGCTTCTCCCTCAACTACGATCAAGTCCAAGTCACCTGGCAAGAGATCCGTCTTGTCACCAGAGGAACAGAGTTCCACCTTGCCATAGTCGAAGGTAAAGAGTTCACTTACAAGTGGGACTCTCCCAACTGGGAAACCACCCTTGAAAACCCGGACCACCGCCTCATCGATCCTCAAGTGTATCACCTCCCTCCAGACACCCCTGACGACCCCGAAATCCTCGAGTTCGCTGAAGCGCGAGCACCCCCTCCTCTCGTCGAAACTCCACTGCCACCTAGCAGTCCCACTAGCATATCAACTGAGTCTGTTGACGGTTGGGGAGAACCTAACCTTGGAACGGACCTAGAAGGTGTTGGTGTGCTAAAGAAGTGTGTGACTGTGGATACAGACCAGATACCCCCCCTACTCCACCTAGTGTAGTATTGTGGGCCCCAGGCAACGCCTATCTACCCTTTACACAATAAAGAGTAGATTTCTTGTTCAGAACCAAGCTGGAAAACATCGGAGAAAGCATAGTCGATTGGGCTATCAATCTGGCGTCTCAGAACATTCAGCAGCGTCCCCAGAACAGTCAACAGAGAAGACGACACCACAGAACACGTGTGGAATATCCATCCATACACGTAGAAGACCTCCGCCTTGATTCACCATCCCAAGTCCCAGCTGTCCCTAGAATTAACCAAGCTGGTCCGTCTGAACCAGTGTACCCATCCATCAGAGGACCCCCAGTTCCACGCCAGTAAACCCCATTGCCAGGCAACACTCCACCAGTAGTGAAGAAGCCAACTACCTCCGAACAGAGACAGTACAGTTACACTGCCATACCCGGAATCTGTCTACGTAGCGGAGCACCTACCTACGGAGCACCTACCTACCAGAAGACCGAGGGAACTCCAAGCATTCAAGGAACACTGCAGATTGCAGTACGACCAACACCAAATCTCCCTAGACGTTCACCACCCCTTGAGCCATATTTGAGAATTCACGTCAAGCATCCTCAACTTCCAGAATGTTACGTGCAAGTAGCACGTGAGCCTGACTTAGCAACGTAGAGTGAACGCGGTGACTCAGCAAAGGTCTGACTCAAGTACGAAGACTGAGTGACGTCTCAACGCGCAAAGGCGGAGTTGGTACTTGGTTGATCTTGATACGCGGCCCCGTAGGACGAGAGAGGAAGGGAGAACACGGCTTTGGATAACCAGTTGAGAACTGTACAGAAATCCAAGCTATCGACCACAACAGTCGATAGCTTCCTTTTAACACTAACGCGCGATCCGCCTTCGTCAGCGAGACCGCCACTACTACTATCTGCTGGGTAATCGTCCACTAGTAATCAGTCAGCTTATTCGTAATCCTCCAGTCATCCATCAGTAATCGTACGTAACCAGATCATCAGTCATGTATTTGGTACAGTAAGCGTCCCCTAGGTCACGTCCCTCGCTTATGGGTTAGGTCAGATACTTACTATGACCTGGGACGTTACATCACCCCCTTCACAAGGGTGAGCGCCCTCGCTCCACTACCCATTCGGCACGCGGTTAGTCCGACATCAGTCTCATGTTCATTCCCGCACCTTACGATGCATGGGCTCTCCCAGCCGCTTTGCTGAGTGGCGCGCTCGTTGACATGGACGAAGATGTCGTCCTCGAGCCGCTTGATCGCCGCTCGAGTTCCTTGATGACTTCCTGGGACGCGCGGTAGCGCGCACCTCGGCCGCTAGGGAAATATCCCCCAGCCGCGCGAGAGCCTCGTCAACCTGGCGCCGTCCCCTGAAGTCAGCTCCTAAGTACTGCAAATCTTCGCGGGAATACTCAGCGGCGGGTCCCATGTCTCGACAGGGCTCTGGTGATCTCTCCCCGATAGGTGGGCGAGTGGCGCCCCATGGTCCCGAAATACTTCTGGGTTGTCGCACATCCGCACCCGTACGTACCGAGCAGGGATGCGACGTCCCTCGTGTTCGATCACCATCGGCACCCAGTTCATCCCGTTGTTGAGGACGAACCCGCTGGGAGTGGGCGATAGGGACGTTGAGCGTGCCTCGACGCATTCGCTCGGCGCGTATTGATGGGTGAGGCGTCTCGTGCCTCGGCGTATGATGGGAGTCCTCGCATTGCGTATCCTTCTCCGCAGTCGGGCCGTAGATGACAGCAACCGGAGGTGCTCCTCCTTCGTCATCCATGGCTTCGATGGCAATGTTGTCGGTTTCTTCTTCGTGTTGGAGTCGAGGGGCACGCGCATGGGTGCGCAGTGGCAATAATCCTGGGGGTTGTCGCACCGGGTACAGATGACATTGGCGTCGTGGTATGAGCCGTTGGACGACTCGTCACTGTCGTATCGATCGACAGCGGTGGTGGATGTGAAGGCGGTGGAGGGCTGGACGACTTGCCGTGTCAACCTCTGTATCCTCATCCGTCTCTCCTGCGGCGTCATCTTCGTCACTTGGTCCAGCCGCCAGGAGGTCATGACCTCCTTCAACAGCCCGTAGTCCCTCCTCATCTTCCTCCACTCTTCCGCTTGCGGGTGTGGGAAATCGCCTGCGAGCCTCGGCCAGGTCTCGCTCTTCTTGTTCTCTTGCTGCGTTTGCTCTGACATGTTCGACGGCGGAGCAGAGTGGGTCGTCCACGTTTTGTTGTCGTCGTATGGTGAGGGTGTTGATGTAGGGGATCTCGTCAATGGCGACAATGGTGAGTGGGACATGGACATGTTTGAGAGGGGTTGGAAGATACGTCCCTGTTGAGACTGCTTTTATGTGAGTCTCAGCGTTTGGATTGGCTTGTTTTGTACTTCCTTATCTCTTCGTCCGCATGGACGTCGTCCCACGGGACCCATTGGTTATCTGAGTCGGTACCCTTTCCACTTGATTAGGTATTGCAACTTGCGCCCTCGGCCCCTTCTTCTGGAGTCTAGTATTCTTTCGACCTCGTATTCTTCCACGTTATCATCAACTCTGGTGGTGGGCGCTGATAGTTGATGCCATGAGTCACCGTCTCTTTGTATGGTGTGAGAAGATCGTGTGAAACACATCATGGATGCTCCACTGTGTGGGAAGTTTCAGCCGATAATTGACAGGCGACATCACCTGAGTGATTGCGAACGGGCCATGTCGTCTGGGCGCAAGCTTCGTGGTTGGCTGGTTGGTGCGTAGATGACGTCCCTCGAGCCAGACCTTATCTCCTACCTGGTACCTTGGTGTGTCACGATTTTTAATCCATGACTGTTGCGCCCTCTTCATTTGTCCTTGCGCTTGTTGTCTTATCTCTTTCAATTGTTTCAGTCTTGCCTCGACTCGTGGTATTGGTGACAGCTGATCTGTCCAGTCAGCGCGTGGGTGATATCCCATCAGCAATTTGAATGGTGATTCGCGTGTGGACTCATTGGTCCAGTTGTTGTGTGCGAATTCCGCCAGCGCTAGATATTCCGCCCAATTGTCCTGTCTCTCTTGACCCAGAACCGGAGGTATTGCTCCAGCCACTGGTTGTTGCGTTCTGATTGTCCATCGGTGCGGGGATGGTAGGCCGTTGAAATGTTTGTTGTATCCCCAGGATTCGACACAGTTCTCTCTCGTGAACTTGGATGCGAACCGGGGATCGCGGTCGCTGATGATCTTTTGGTAGTCCGAATCGCGCTACCACATACTTGGCGTATAAAATTGCGGTCTCTTCTCCGATATTTCGACACATGGTATGAATATGGACGCCTTTGAACAATCATGGTCAGTGATTGTCAGGATGGAGTCGTATCCTCTCGACTTGGGGAGTTTGTGATGAAGTCTATCGCCACCACTTCGAACGGTGTCGCTTCTGGTTTTGGGAATAGTGGTTGCAACGGGGCTTTCGTCTTCTGTGTATTGACTTTGCATCGTTGACAGTCGGCGCACCCTTTGACATAGTCTGCGATGTCGTTTTTCATCGCTGGCCACCAGTATTGTCGTTCTACAACAGTTGCGTGGTTCGGTTTATTCCTGGGTGTCCATGAATTGGGAGATCATGATGCGCGGATTACTTCTCTGATTTCGTCTAGTCCCCCCGTGACGACCAATCTCTGTCCTTGGTACCACCACAGTCCGTCGGCTTGACCAACTTGTGTGGGTCCACCCATTTGCGTATTCTTTGTTCGTCTTGTGTCCTTGTGGTTTTGACGGTTCGTACAAACAGTTCGTTTGGTACACCGTAACATCTTCGTTGTCTTTCTCCCCTTGGTCATAGTCGGGTCGTCTTGACAGGGCATCCGCTCTTCCATTGGCGGTTCCCTTTACGTGATGTATTTCGAAA
>WITN01001427.1:0-18036 GCA_015025155.1 Lactarius quietus | reverse complement strand
GGGTGGCACGGATGTGAACACCCCAGGACGTCGCGGGTCCATGATGACGTTGGTGGGGGTCGACGTTAATATATCGAGGCGTTGGCGGCGGAGGGATGCGGACGGGGTTGTGGTTACACGTACAGTTGTAGATGAGTTGTCCACAATCATAGTGGATGTGGGAGTCGTCGGCGTCAGAATGGCCTGGACATGACAGGGCGGTCTGTTTACAACTTCCACAAACTCGCTCCACGTCACTGGGGTCGAGGCTGCTTGGAACTTTGACAAGCATTTGTGGAACAAGGATACTCTCGATGCGAGTAGTTGTTCCCTCCTCCACCTCCGATTGGTCTTCCTCCAATCCTCCAGAGTCGTGTCCGCATACATCAGGGTTTCGGGGATAACATCCCCTGGTTCGATGCATCGGAATGCGGCGGCGACTTTCAGCATAAGTGGGTGCGACGACATTGGGAAGATGTAAGATGTTTGTGAAGTAGTGGAGATGGCAGTGGGGGAAGTGGTCATTGTTCGACGAAGGAAGAACTGATGTGCTTCATCCAATGAATGGCCTATCTTTATACGTGAGGGAGTAGAATTCAGAGTCCGTTTGAACTCAGCTAAGGCTCGGGAGCATGTACGTCAGTGGCGTTGACCACTGCGACTCCAAGTCTGGGTATCCCTTCCATTTGATAAGGAACTGTTTGCGCCTTGTCCTGCCGAATTGCCGTTGGTCTAGAATCTTCTCGATTTCATATTCCTCTTCGCCATCGATTAATTCAGGGGGAGGTCTTGGGAAATTTGGTCCATGAAAGGAAGTCTCACGATAAGGAGTGAGAAGATCGATGTGAAACACGTCATGAATACTCCATTTGGCAGGTAATTCCAATCGATAATTGACAGGGGACATCACCTGGACAATCTGGAAGGGTCCATGTCGTTTGGGCGCAAGCTTGGCGCTTGGTTGATAAGTTCGCAGGTGACGTCCTTCCAGCCATACACGATCCCCTATTTGGAACTTGGGCATATCTTTATGTGATACCCATGACTTCTGGGCTTTGATAATTTGTTTTTGAGCGTGTTCCCGTGCTTGTTTGAACTGGTCAAGGCGCAACGCCACTTGCGGTAGGGGACTAGGTGTCGAGTTCCAATCAGCACGAGGATTATGTCCCATCAGAAGGAAGAATGGAGACTGCCTGTGGCTTCGTTAGGCCAATTGTTATTGTTGAAACGTAATAAGTACACATGTATCTTATCTATAGCAGTTACGACATTTACAGTAGTATCGTACATATGATTACCATATTAGGGTACTCCGTTATGCCCAAAAGTGGGCGCAACTCCAATATGGAGGGCGCAAGTCTTATCAGTATCACACGTGGTGATATCGAAGACTTCTGGGGTTTTCACATCAGGCGTCACTGAAAATGCGATATTGTGGACACCTTTACTCATCACTTTTACGCAAACGGACATGGGTGGACCATAGGGACCGGTTTTCCTATAAATGAGGGGAGTAGAGCCCCTCTAAGAATACAAGTCGTTCACTCTACGCACACTTGAGCACTCCTCTCTACAAACCACTCTATCAGTCTCTATACCTTCACAAGGTGAGACTCCATAACACTGTTTTGCTGTGCAACAGTTATGCGTGAACTCTGCTATTGGAAGATAAAGATTCCAATTGTCTTGTCTTTCATTTACCCAAAAACGGAGATATTGTTCGAGCCATTGATTGGTTCGCTCCGATTGTCCATCTGTACGAGGATGATATGCGGTGGAAATGTTCTGATTGATCCCTAATTGCTTGCATAGTTCTTGGTGAACTTTGACGCGAATCTGGGATCCCTATCACTAATGATCTTGTTTGGTAATCCGTATCGCATAAACACATGTTTGATGTACAGCGCAGCTGTTTCTTCTGCGTTGATTTCCTCGTTACAAGGAATGAACACAGATGCCTTGGTACAGTCGTGATCCGTGACTGTAAGGATCGAGTCATAACCCTGCGCAATGGGTAATTTAGTGATGAAATCGAGAGCGATAGTCTCGAAGGGCATAGCTTCCGGTTTAGGAAATATAGGTTGTAACGGAGCCCTAATAGGGCGATTGTTGACTTTGTGTCGTTGACATTCAGCGCAACCTCTGACGTATGCCAATACGTCCTGTCGTATCGTTGGCCACCAATAGTATCGTTCTACTATCTTGCCAGTTTTATTGATCCCTGGGTGACCGTGTACTGGGGTATCGTGGTGAGCGGCAATTATTGATTTCTGCTTTTCACTTCCCTGAGTAATTACCCTCCTGCCTCCTTGTACCATATCCCGTTGATCTTTTTGAGTTTGTGTGGTCTACCCATGGTTTGATGATACTTTCGTCTTGGACATCTTCGTTGTTGGTCGACATTAGTTCTTCTACCGCAATGTGTGTGGATGAACGGGCATTCCTACACGGTGTGTTGTTGTTGTTCGTGCGAATACTTTGTCTGGTAATACCGTGATGTTTTCATTATCTTGTTCCCCGTGATCGTAGTCGGGTCGTCTTGATAACGCATCTGCTCGTCCATTTGCGGTTCCCTTTATGTGATGAATTTCAAGATCGTATTCGGATAGTTCCAATACTTCCCTTGCGACTCGTCTACTGATTTTCTGAGGTTCTCTCCAATATCGCAAGTTCATGTGGTCCGAGAATACTTTGATCTTGTGATGTGATCCTGCTAGTAAGGTCGCCAATGTCGTAACGCTTTAACGATAGCCAATAATTCAAGTCATAGATGTCATAGTTTCGTTCTGCCGCGTTTAGCGTCGCGAGAGTAGTAACCTATGGGATGTCTTTTGCCATCAGGTTTCTTTTGGAGTAATACTGCTCCCACCGCGAATCCTGATGCATCTACTTCCATTTCGAATTGGTCTTGTAATACCGGGTGTGCAGTACCGGTTCGGTTGTGACCCGTCTTTTCAATAGGTCAAATGCGTGTTGTTCGTTGGGCCCCAATGCCATTCCGTGGTTTTCTTTGTGAGTTCGTTCAGTGGTTTGGCAATTGATGCGAATCCTCTGATGAATAGGCGATAAAAATTGCAAAAGCCCAAAAAGGATCGTACGTCCTTAACTTAGTTGGTGTCGGCCAGTTCTTTATGCCTGCAATTTTGACGGGATCCATACGAGTTACCCCTTTTTCAAGGATTACCCCCAGGTAATCGAGGATGGCGATGGAAAGTGCATTTCTCGGGCTTGAAAAATAAGTCGTATTGTGCCGCTACAGTCAGTACATCCGGACTGCTTCAACATGGTCCGCCAGATTTGTTGCGTCGCAATACCGATGTCGTCCATGTAGACACGAATAGTGGTCCCTTTGCGTCGTGTTTGGCAATCGTATCCCTGTATATGTGGTTCATCATTGACTGAAACGTAGCGGGTGAGTTCGTTAGTCCGAAGAACATCACTGTAGGTTCAAAAAGCCCTAAGGCGTTTTGAATGCCGCTTTGTGCTCGTCCCCTTTTTATGCGGATATTATTATATCCCCATCGTACATCGAGTTTGGTGTAAATGTGAGCACCGCTAAGGTCTTTAATGAGAGTTTGAATAGCGGTAGAGGGTAGTTGTTGCGGATGGTGAACTCATTGATTCGTCGGTAATCTTGTACTGGGCGTAGCTTTCCGTCTTTCTTTTTTACAAAGAAAAATGGTGATGCGTATTGCGATTTGGAGGGTCTGATATACCCCTTTTTGATGTTCGTTATGAAGTCTCGTAAGGTTTGTCTTCCAATTGTGATAGTTCATAGATGGAACAATTGATGTGATCGGGAGTATTTGTTTTGAACTCGATCGCATGATCCCATTCTCGAGAAGGGGGAAATCGATGTGATTCTTCTTCGCTAAAAACCTTTTGAAGTCCTTGTATTCTTCTGGCACTTCAACTTCTTGTTAGGTCCTGCGGCGATAGCGAGATCAGTAGCTGCTCCCTAATAGAACATTGTGCCCCAATTTGGTCATGATGTTGTCTTCATTGTTTCAGAAAGTAAATGGGCCACTACGCTGGTATTGACCATGGGATGACAAGACTTGATTACAATTGGTAGTGTCTTTTCATCGATAGTCCATGTTTCCAGCTGAACTTTGGTTCGAAGGTACTGAGCCATGGATATCCAAGGAGGAGATCCTCTTTTCCGATATCGCTAGGAGGAATCTCATTTTCCTGGTAATCCCTTTTGTCAATATTTGTAAATCGACAAAATGAGTGACTGATCCCTTTTTGTTTAGAGTATCATCGATATTGAATAATTGTTTTGGGTTGGCAATAGGGCCGCACCCAATCCCATTCGTTTCACAAATCGTGGATTTATGAAATTGTCCGTTGCTCCTGAGTCTACTAATGTTTTTATGTCGGCCTTGTTGCTGCTGGTTCGGATCGATACTGGAATTCGCATAGAACGGAAGCGAGTTATGTATACAGCATTACAACGTAGAGCCCTCACCCAGGCCGTCGGGTTCAGGCGTCCCCAAAATCCTTATTTCCCATCAACTCCTGCATTGCCATGGCTTTAAATTCTTCAGTTTCATTGGCCGCAGTTCGTAGCCAATCATTCTTCCTTTCTTCGGTAGTGCGGTTATCCGCTACCATTTGAGCGATGTGGAGGTCTTCTCCTATCTCAGAGCGATCATCCACCACTTCTATGCCTCTAGAATTGCTAAAGGGCCTTGGTGGGTTGCGTGGTTGACGTGGCTGGGAGCAATTGCGACTGAGGTGTCCTTTCTTTTGACAATTATAGCAAATTACTTCCCTGAGATCTGGGGGTTGCCTCCTTCGCAGGAACCCCTCACGGGGTTTGAAAGGTGGTTGCGAATTATTGAGATATGGTCTTGGCTGTGCCAAGACCTCTTCTGCATGCGCTAGTCGTCCTCTAGCCTAGCTCGATCGGCTGACGTATCCATCGCATCTGGATGACGTCTGAACTGTCTCCAATTTGTTTGAGTTGGTGGTGATGGGCGAGGTTGTATCTTGTATTGATCGATTTTATTTTTCATATGGAGGTACTGGCCTTGCCGTCTGATGGCTGCCCTTTTCCAGTCTTCATAGTCGGTAGGACCATCGTGGAGATAGATAGTTTCGTGTAGTTTTCCCGGTAACCCATTTGCAAATAAGTCCAGGACCATTGGTTGATCTATGTTGTAGCCAGCGTATCTGACCAATTGTTCAAATTTGGCCACGTACGCATCGATATCTCCTTTTTCCATTTTGATGCCCCTACGCAACTCGGTTTGCGCTTTTTCTTCCTTCAAGGTGTCGGCGTATTGCCTCATGAACGATGTGTGAGTATTGTACCACAACCAATTGTCGAAGGGGTCACGTCCGTTGACATCGACTTGTACTCGTAGCCAGGCTACCATTGATCCTACCCATTCGGTTACCGCAGTTCCCTGAATATAGGTGAGAAACAACATAGCTTTCTGGTATGGGTTGCGCATAATAGAATGGGTGGAATTGATTCCTTCGTATAAACTCCATTGCATCAGGAATTCTTCGGCCTTTTCACGATCTCCTGCAAATACCGCAGGTGGGTTACCGCAAAATTTATCGTGTGGCGCCAGTATGGGTGCTTGAGCTGCTTGTATCGGTCCTGGTGGGTTTCCGCCCGGTGGTCCTGCTCCTCCACCACCGCCTCCTCCACCACCGCCTCCTCCACCTCCGTTTCCTCCGCCTCCGTTTCCTCCCGGAGGGTTTGGTGGTCCTTGTTGTTGTGGAGGGTCCACGAGTGCTCGAAATGCAGTGATGGTTGGTGCCACTGGTGAGTTAGTGAGAGAATAAACTGGTTGAATGGGTAGACTTCCCGAAGCAGCCTGAGTTTGAACATGAGATGTGAGCGTGGTCATGGCCCCTAGTCGTAATGCTTCTGTTGCGATTGCCAAATTTTCTCCTTGTAGAGAGGGAGAGGGTGACTTGTTGTGATGAGACTCATTGCTTTTAATGCTTGGCGATGGGGTGGTGTAGTTGATGACGCTCTTGTATTTGCGGTGTTTAATTCTTGTACTTCTTCCTGTGTGAGTTCGTTGATATAGATGTCGCAGCCTAGATCTTCCAAGGCTGGTCGAAAGCCTTCCCACTCTCCTTCTCCGATTCTAGGTTGAAACCAGCGAACTTCAACCCAAACGTATCGTTCGTAAACAAACTCAACTGCGACCGATCGATTGTCTTCTCGGCTTCTGGCGTGGTATCCTTCAGTACCTGTGGTCTTGCTATACCTGTACTCTGTATTCTTGCGGAACCGTTGTGGTACGTTGTTCGGCTAGTCTCTGTTTGAACCAGATGTCGTCACAGTTCTGACAACGGTCTGAGTAGTTTCTGATGACGCCACGGTGAAGCTTGGTCTTAATGTAGCGTTATCACCTAACGCTTGTTCGACTTGAACAGTTCTGCGACGTGACGTTTGCAAATATGGATGAATCATGATAACACTGACAACTTAGTGAAGTTGTACCGCCACTAGGTCAATGGTTATAGACACTAGGGTACCCAAAGGGTAAGCTTCAATCGAAAGATTGGACGAAGACGAGAATGGTGATGATTCAAGAAGACCAAGCTAGAGAGCCTTGGTCTTTACTACACGACTTATATACAGTTACACACTGGCTTTAAAGCGCAGCTTAGAATCCAAACCCTAGTACAGCTATCCTAGTAATGAGTCACTACAATAACCTGAAACACCGGCAAACCCAAACACCGGCGACACGTAAGTGTCCATGACTAATAACGGCTTACTATCGTAGTCATAACCAAGTAGTAAGCATCCCGAACTCCGAGACCTCGTAATGGTGCTGATTGTTAGTCCGCGAGATGTCAAACCGTGACATGTACGCTCGACAAGTGCATCTATTTCTGGTGATTGTACTACTATCTCTTCTGGTTCAACTGATGCTTCTGATACCGTTGGGTGACGTTCACTGGTATCACTAGTGGCTGCTGGGGTTTGTGCTCGTAATTGGAGCTTGGTTGTAGGTGGTGCTGATTCTAGTGTTTGGTCTTCTTGACTGTCAATCGGCCCTTGTTGGTCGATAGGTCATGCATCTGCAAGTGAGATATTGATGTTCAAATCGTCGGCGGCTGGTCAAGTTGCCTCAAAATAGTGGTTGGTGTTGCTCCACCTAAGTTCAACCCAGCAACAGTGCTCTTGGTTGAATATGATGGGATGATACCTTTGGGAGGTCGCTGCCTCTGCGTAGTACCCTGTGTTGTATTCTTTGTTCCTCCTAGTGTCTGGTACGTGCCTCCACCTGATTCTTCTGATGAGGTATCTAGTGGGAGCGTCTCGTTCTCTGGATGTAATTTGGTAAGGCTGGAAGTCCCAGCCGTCTTTTGTAGTAACCGGCGCCACGGCGTTTGAATGAGTAGAGCTTGAGCTTAATGTAACGTGCAAGTTGCACGTGAGCCTGACATAGGCAACATGAGGTGAATGCGGTGACTTAGCAAATCCTAGACTCAAGCGCGAAGGCTGAGTTACATCTCAACGCACGAAGGCAGAGTTCGAAGTATTCAGGCACGAAGGCCAAAGTAGTATGTCGAAGTAATGCAGACGAGGGCCAATTGCCCAAAGTGTGGAACGGAAGAGAGAAGCCCTGAATATAACACGAAGCGAAGATAACAAGAAGCTCAAGCTGCAGAATACAAACCATTCTGCAGCCCTATAAGTACCAAACTACTACACGACCGCTTTTGCTTACATAATCATACATGCTGACACATGCTGACTAAAACCTACTACCGCCATCCTAGGAATTTGTAAGTAATGACTCATGATTGTTAATTGATGAGTCATGTGACTGATGAGCGACTCATCATCATCAGTCATACTTGGTAATCATACATTAGTGATTCACAATGATGACAAGTCCACAACCGAATCGTAACAGTAACAAATTGGGTGGTCGAGCGTGGGCGCTCACCCTTGTGAAGGGGGTGTTGTAACATTTCAGAATTTACTAATGTACGATACAATGACTGATGAGCGGTTAACTGTACTATACGATGACTGATGCTCTTAGTGAGCGGCTGACTGTACTATACGATGACTGAGGCTCTTAGTGAGCAGCTGACTGATGCTTAGTAGTGATAGTATTATGCGTCATCACTGGCGCTTGTATGACTGTTATAAGGAAGCTGTCGACTGATGTGGTCGACAGCTTGGATTTCTTGTACACTCTCATCTTCTCAATCAAGCAGTCTTCTCTCTTCTCTCTGCTACTCAGCAAGGCCTTGGGCCACGACGAGAAGTGTCACGGTTTGACATCACTCGGACTACTCATCATCACGTTTACGAGGTCTCGGAGTTCGGGACGCTTACTATACGGTTATGACTACGATAGTAAGCCTCAATTAGTCATGGACACTGACGCGTCACCGGTACTTGGGTTTACCGGTGTTTCAGGTATTATTAGAATGGACAATGACTCATTACTAGTATAGTTGTACTAGGGTTTGGATTCGAAGCTGCGCTTTAAAGCCAGCAAGTAACTGTATATAAACTGTAGTGTCAAGACCAAGGCTCTTTAGCTTGGTCTTCTTGAATCATCACCCTTCTCGTCTTCTTCCAATCTTTCGATTGAAGCTTGCCCTTTGGGTACCCTAGTGTCTATAACCATTGACCTAGTGGCGGTGCAACTTAGCTAAGTTGCCAGTGTCATCACGATTCATCCATATCCGCAAACGTCACGTCACAGAACTGTTCAAGTCGAACAAGTGTTAGGTGATAACACTACATTAAGACCAAGCTTCACCGTGGCGTCATCAGAAACTACTCGAGACCGTTGTCAGAACTGTGACGACATCTGGCTCAAACGGAGACAAGCTGACAACGTACCACAACGATTCCGCAAGAATACAGAATACAGGTATAGCAAGACCACAGGTACTGAAGGATACCACGCCAGAAGCCGAGAAGATAATCGATCGGTCGCAGTTGAGTTTTTTATGACCGATACGTTTGGGTTGAAATTCGCTGGTTTCAACCTCCTAGCGTCGAAGAAGGAGAGTGGGAAGGTTTTCGACCAGCCTTGGAAGATCTAGGCTGTGACATCTATATCAACGAACTCACACAGGAGGAAGTACAAGAATTAACTACCGCAAATACAAGACCGTCGTCAACTACACCACCTCCATCGCCACCATCGCCAAGCATTAAAAGCAACAAATCTTTTCACAACAGATCACCCTCTCCCTCTCTACAAGGAGAAAGTTTGGCAATCGCAACAGAAGCATTACGACTAGGGGCCATGACCACGTTCACATCTCATGCTCAAACGCAGGCTGCTTCGGGAAGTCTATCCGTTCAACCAATTTATTCTCTCACTAACTCCCAGTGGCACCAACCGTCACTGCATTTCGAGCACTTGTGGACCCTCCACAACAACAAGGACCACCAAACCCACCAGGAGGAAACGGTGGCGGAGGAGCAGGACCACCGGGAGAGACACCCACCAGGACCGATACAAGCAGCTCAAGCACCCATACCGGCGCCACACGACAAATTTTGCGGTAACCCACCTGCGGTATTTGCAGGAGATCGTGAAAAGGCCGAAGAATTCCTAATGCAATGGAGTTTATACGAAGGAATCAATTCCACCCATTCTATTATGCGCAACCCATACCAGAAAGCTATGTTGTTTCTCACCTATATTCAGGGAACCGTGGTAACCGAATGGGTAGGATCAATGGTAGCCTGGTTACAGTACAAGTGGACGTTAACGGACGCGACCCCTTCGACAACTGGTTGTGGTACAATACGCACACATCGTTTATGAGGCAATACGCCGACACCTTGAAGGAAGAAAAAGCGCAAACCGAGTTGCATAAGGGCATCAAAATGGAAAAAGGGATATCGATGCGTACGTGGCCAAATTTGAACAATTGGTCAGATACGCTGGCTACAACATAGATCAACCAATGGTCCTGGACCTATTTGCAAATGGGTTGCCGGGTAAACTACACGAAACATCTATCTCCACGATGGTCCTACCGACTATGAAGACTGGAAAAGGGCAGCCATCAAACGGCAAGGCCAGTACCTCCATATAAGAAACAAGATCGATCAATACAAATACAACCTGATCCTCACCACCAGCACAAACGAACTGGAGACAGTTCAGACGTCACCCAGATGCGATGGATACGTCGGCGGACCAAACCAGGGTCAAAGGACGATTGGCACACACCGAAGATGTTTTGACCCAACCAAGGCCTTACCTCAACAACTCTAGGCCCCCGTTTAAACCCGTGAAGGGTTCCTGCAGAGGAGGCAACCCCCAGACCTCAGGGAAGTAACATGTTATAATTGTCAAAAGAAAGGACACCTCAGTCGCAATTGTTCTCAGCCGTGTCAACCGCGTCAACCGCCAAGGCCATTTAGCAGCTCAAGAGGCCTCGAAGTAGTGGATGATCGCACCAAAGTCGGTGAAGATCTCCACATCGCTCAAATGGTAGCGGACAGCCGCACTACCGAAGAAAGAAAGAATGATTGGCTACGCGTGGCGGCTGGTGAAACCGAAGAATTCAAAGCCATGGCCCTGCAGGAGTTGATGGGGAATAAGGATTTTGGGGACGCCTAAACCCGACGGCCTGGGTGAGGGCACTATTGCAATGCTGTATACATAACTCGCTTCCGTTCTATGCGAATTCCAGTATCAATCGAACCAGCAGCAACAAGGCCGATATAAAAACGCTAGTAGATTCAGGAGCTACGGACAACTTCATCAATCATCGATTCGTAAAGCGAATGGGGTTAGGAGTAACCCCCTTGTACAACCAAAACAACTGTTCAATATAGATGACACCCATAACAAAAAGGGATCAGTCACTCATTTCGTCGATCTACAAATATTGACAAAAGGAATTGTCAGAAAAATGCGATTTCTGATCGCGGATATTGGAAAGGAGGATCTTCTTCTAGGATATCCATGGCTCAGCACTTTCGAACCAAAGTTCAGTTGGAAGCATGGCACTATTGATGAAACATATTACCAATCGTGATAAATCATGCCATCCCAAGGTCAACGTCAACGTAGTAGCTCGTCTACTTTCGAATGTCGCAAAAGACAATATTGTCGCAAAATTAGGGGAGCATAGCTCTATCAAAGGTGCCCCACTGATCTCGCCATAGCCGCAGGACCCAAAGAAGAGATCCAAATACCGAAAGAGTATGACGACTTCAAAAAGGTTTTTAGCAAAGAAGAATCCCACCGATTTCCCCCTTCACGGGAATGGGATCATGCTATTGAACTCAAAACCAACACTCCAGACCATATAAATTGTTCTATATACGAACTCTCACAATCGGAGGACAAACCATTACGTGATTTTATCACGGAACAACTCAACAAAGGGTACATCAGACCCTCTAAATCGCAGTACGCCTCTCCGTTCTTCTTTGTCAAAAAGAAGGACGGAAAAGTACGCCCAGTACAGGATTATCGACGGATCAACGAATTCACGATCCACAACAATTACCGCTGCCATTGATTCAAACCCTCATTAAAGACCTTAGCAGTGCACACATATACACTAAACTCAACATACGATGGGGATACAACAATATCCGCATCAAGGCAGGGGATGAACATAAAGCGGCGTTTAAAACGCCATATGGACTCTTCGAACCTACCGTGATGTTCTTCGGATTAACGAATTCACCCGCCACATTCCAAGCCATGATGAATCACATCTATCGGACGTGATCGCGAAACACACGCCAAGGGACCACCATTCGGGTTTACATGGACGATATCGGTATCGCTACTCGACAAATATTACTGATCATACCAATGCAGTTCGGGATGTACTAACAGTGGCTGCGAAGTACGACCTATTTTTCAAACCGGAGAAGTGCACCTTTCACTCGCATCTCTCATTACCTGGGGTAATCCTTGAAAAAGGGGTAACACGTATGGACCCTGTAAAGATCGCGGGCATTAAAAATTGGCCAACACCAACTAAAGTTAAGGACGTACGATCTTTCTTGGGTTTTTGCAATTTTTACCGTCTATTCATCAAAGGATTTGCGTCAATTGCCAAACCACTGAACAATCTCACGAAGAAAACAACGGAATGGCAATGGGGTTCAACGGAACAACAAGCATTCGAAGTATTGAAGAGACGGGTTACAAGTGAACCTGTATTGGCACACCCGGTACTGAAGGATCAATTCAAGTTGGAATAGATGCATCAGGTTTCGTGGTGGGAGCGGTGTTACTCCAAAAGAAAACTGATGGCAAAAGACATCCCATAGGCTATTACTCCGCTACCCTCAACACAGCGGAACGAAATTATGACATCTACAACCTTGAACTATTGGCAATAGTCAAGGCTCTACGACACTGGAGACCTTTACTAGCGGGATCACCCCATAAAATCAAAGTATTCTGGATCACATGAACTTGCGATATTGGAGAGAACCACAGAAGATTAGTCGACGAGTCGCAAGGGAAGTACTGGAATTGTCGGAATACGATCTTGAAATTCACCATATAAAGGGGACTGTGAACGGACGAGCAGAGCATTATCAAGACGACCCGATTACGATCACGGGGAACAAGATAATGAAAATGTCACGGTGTTACCAGATAAAATATTCATACGAACCAGCAACACACACCGTACAGGCATGCCCGTCCATTTGTTCGCAACAATCGCAGTAGAGGAAATGGGGTCGACCAGTCACAAAGACGAACAAGACGAAGATGTTATCAAACCTTGGGTAGACCCACACAAATTGAAAAGGATCAACGGGTATGGTACAAAGAAGGAAGGAGAGTAATCACCAAGGGAAGTGACGAGCGGAAATCAATAATCGCCGCTCACCACGATACCCCAGTACACGGCCACCCAGGAATTAATAAAACGGGCAAAATAGTAGAACGATACTATTGGTGGCCAACGATGCGACCAGACGTATTGGCTTACATACGAGGTTGCGCAGAATGCCAACGGCATAAAGTCAACAATCGCCCCATTCGGGCCACACTACAACCTATATTTCCCAAACCGGAAGCTATGCCCTTCGAAACTATTGCTCTCGATTTCATCACTAAATTGCCGATCGCACAGGGCTACGATTCAATTCTTACAGTCACAGACCACGACTGTACCAAGGCATCGGTGTTCATTCCTTGTAATGAGGAAATCGATGCAGAAGAAACAGCAGCTTTATACATCAAACCGTGTTCATGCAATACGGTCTACCAAACAAAATTATTAGCGATAGAGACCCTAGGTTTGCGTCCAAATTCACAAGGGAATTATGCAAACAACTGGGGATTAGTCAAAATATCTCTACCGCATATCACCCTCGCACAGATGGACAATCAGAGCGGACAAATCAATGGCTCGAACAATATCTCCGCTTTTGGGTAAATGAACGACAAGACAATTGGAATCTTTATCTTCCAATAGCAGAATTCACGCATAACAATTGGCCCAATGAGGCCACAGGGCAGTCTCCATTCTTCTTATTGATGGGGCATAATCCTCGTGCTGATTGGAATTCCACACCCAGTCCCTTGCCGCAAGTGGCGTTGCGCCTCGATCAATTCAAACAAGCACGGGAACACGCTCAGAAACAGATTATCAAGGCCCAGCAGTCATGGGTATCACATAAAGATACGCCCAAGTTCCAGATAGGCGACCGCGTATGGTTAGAAGGGCGTCACCTGAGGACTCACCAGCCGAGCGCCAAGCTTGCGCCCAAGAGACATGGACCCTTCCAGATCATCCAGGTGATGTCCCCAGTCAATTATCGATTGGAATTGCCTACCAAATGGAGCATCCATGACGTCTTTCACATCGATCTTCTCACCCCCTATCGCGAGACTTCCTTTCACGGACCAAATTTCCCAAGACCTCCCCCTGAATTAATCGATGGGGAAGAAGAATACGAAATTGAGAAAATTCTAGACCAACGGCAATTCGGCAGGACAAGGCGCAAACAATTCCTTATCAAATGGAAGGGGTATCCAGACTCGGAGTCGCAGTGGGTCAACGCCACTGACGTACATGCCCCTGACGCCCTAGCTGAGTTCAAACGGTCTTTGAATTCATCTCCCTCACGCATAAAAGCAGGCTCTTCCTTGGATGAAGCGCATCAGTTGTTACGTGCGAGCTGCACGTGAGCCTGACTTAGGCTGCGCGAAGGTAAACGCGGTGACTTAGCAAGATCTAGACTCTAGCTCGAGGCAGAGTATCGCCTCAACGCTCGAAGGCGGAGAATCGTCTCAACGCTCAAATGCGGAGTTATCGATGATGAACCTTGTTCGTGTCACGACCCCAAAGGATGAGAGAGAGAGAGAGAGAACACGACTTGGATAGAACGCGAGAAGTGTACAAGAAATCCAAGCTATCGACCACAACAGTCGATAGCTTCCTTATATAGTACCCTATTGCAGTCCGCCTTCGTCAGCGAGACCGCCACTACTACTATGCTGTATAATCGTCCACGTCTGCTCAGTAATCGTACAGTAATCTCCTCAGTCATCACATCAGTAATCGTCCACGTATTGGTAAGTATTAGAGAGCGACTCGTCATCTCCCTTACCATGCTCAATCCGCTGTGTTTCTAGACTCTTTCCCGACGTCCCCTGAGTTATGGGTTAGGTCAGCTACATACTATGACCTGGGACGTTACATCACCCCCTTCACAAGGGTGAGCGCCCTCGCTCTACTACCCAATTGGGCACCGTCATTAGTCCGACATCAGTCTCGTGCTCGTCCCGTATCCTCAGAATGGCGTGAGCCCTGCCTAGTCGCTTCGCCGAGTGTCGCGAACGGTCAACGTGGACGAAGATGTCGTCCTCGAGTTTCTTGATGGCCGCTTCCAGCTCCTTGATAACTTCCTGGGACGCGCGGTATCGCCTCACTTCGGCGGCAAGGGAGATATCTCCCAGCCTTGCAAGGGCTTCATCTACCTGGCGCCGTCCTGGAAGTCAGCGCGAAGGTATTGTAAGTCTTCGTGGAATACTCAGCTGCGGGCCCCATGTCTCGGCATGGCTCGGCGTGGATGTCTCCTCGGTATATGGGCGAGTCTCTCCCCATCGTCCCAAAGACTTCTGGGTTGTCAAGCATCCTTACCCGCACATAACGAGCAGGGATGCGACGTCCCTCGTGTTCGATCACCATGGGCACCCAGTTCATCCCGTTGTTGAGGACGAAGCCGCTGGGGTAGGCGATAGGGTACGGATAGGGTGCCTCGGCGCATCCGCTCGGCGCGTATGGATGGGTGAGGTATCGCGTGCTTCAGCGTAGGATGGTAGCCCTCGCATGGCGTACCCTTCCTCCGCAGTCGGTCCGTAGACGACAGCAACAACTGGTGCTCGTTCTTCGTCATCCATGGTTTCTTCGGCAGCGTCCGTGACGTCTTCTTCGTTGTCGAGTCGGGGGGGAATGCGCATGGGAGCGCAGTGACAGTAGTCTTGGGGGTTGTCGCATCTAGTGCAGATGATGTTGGCGTCATGGTACGAGCCGTCGGAGGACTCGTCGCTGGTATAGTGGTCGACGGCGGTAGTGGATGTGAAGGCGGTGGAGGGCTGGAGGATACTTGCCGTATCAACCTCTGTATCCTCATCCGTCTCTCCTTCGGTGTCATCTTCGTTACTTGGTCCAACCGCCATGAGGTCATCACCTCCTTCAACAACCCGTAGTCCTTCCTCATCTGTCTCCACTCTTCCGCTTGCGGGTGTGGGGAATCGCCGGCGAGCCTCGGCCAGGTCTCGCTCTTGTTGTTCTCGCTCGTCTCTGTCTTGTTCTGCAACTGCTCGACCCGTTCGATGGCGGAGCAGAAAGGGTCGTCCACATTGTTGGTGGTGTCGTAGGTGGTGAGGGTGTTAACAGAGGGGAGGTCATCGATGTGGGTAAGAGTGTTAATGGGAATGTAGGCCATTGGAGTGGGATTGGTCGTGACATGGTCCCTGCCTTTATGTGAGTTTCAGCTCGCGGGTTAGACCGTTTGAACTTCCTTATCTCTTCTTCCGCATGGACGTCGTCCCACGGGACCCACTGGTTGTCCGAGTCGGGATAGCCCTTCCATTTGATAAGATATTGGAGTTTGCGCCCTCGTCCTTGTCTTCTCGAGTCTAGTACCTTTTCGACCTTGTATTCTTCCACGTCCTCTACCAATTCAGGTGGTGGGCGCTGATAGTTCACGCCATGAATCAGCGTTTCTTTGTAAGGTGTGAGAAGATCTGTGTGAAACACATCATGGATGCTCCACTGCGTGGGAAGTTCGAGTCGATAGTTGACGGGAGACATCACCTGGACAATCCGGAATGGTCCATGTCTCCTGGGCGCAAGCTTCGTGGTTGGCTGGTTGGTTCGCAGATGACGTCCTTCTAACCACACTCTGTCTCCTATCTGATATTTGGGGGTGTCACGATGCTTGACCCATGACTGTTGCGCTCGGCGCATTTGATCCTGGGCTTGATTCCTTATCTCCTTCAATTGTTCTAGTCTGGCTGCGACCCGTGGTATGGGTGATACTTTATCCGTCCAATTAGTGTGTGGGTGATATCCCATCAGTAACCTAAATGGGGTTTCGCGTGTGGATTCGTTGATCCAATTATTATGCGCGAACTCAGCTAATGCTAGATGGTCGGCCCAGTTATCTTGTCTCTCGTTGGCCCAGAGCCTGAGGTATTGCTCCAGCCATTGGTTGGTTCGTTCCGATTGTCCGTCCGTTCGTGGGTGATAGGCAGTCGAAATATTCTGTTGTATTCCCAGAATTCGACATAGTTCTCTTGTGAATTTGGACGCGAATCGGGGGTCTCGGTCGCTGATCAATTTTGTTGGTAGGCCAAACTGTGCGACCACATGTTTGGCGTATAGGGCTGCTGTCTCCTCGCCTGATATTTCCTCTTTACACGGTATGAATATCGACGCTTTAGAGCAATCGTGGTCAGTGACTGTGAGTATAGAATCGTACTCCTTGACTTTGGGAGTTTGGTTATGAAGTCGAGCGCCACTACCTCGAATGGTGTTGCTTCGGATTTTGGGAATATTGGTTGTAGCGGTGCTTTTGTCTTTTGTGTGTTGACTTTGCATCGCTGGCACTCCGCACATCCTCGTACATATTCGGCGATATCTTGTTTCATCGTAGGCCACCAGTAGTGGCGTTCCACCACCTGGGTCGTTCGATTTATTCCTGGGTGTCCGTGAATCGGGGGGTCATGATGTGTAGAGATCACTTCTCTAATGTCTTCTGACGTTCCCGTGACGACTAGTCTTTGTCCTTGGTACCACCATAGTCCGTCCGCTTTGGTTAGTTTGTGGGGATCAACCCACTTGCGTATCCTTTGCTCATCTGTTGTGGTTGGATGTCCATTGCACGTACAAACAGTTTATCCGGTAACACTGTGACGTTTTCGTTGTCCTTCTCTCCTTGGTCGTAGTCGGTTCGCCGTGATAGTGCGTCGGCTCTTCCATTTGCAGTTCCTTTGACATGGTGTATTTCAAAGTTGTACTCTGCCAACTCTAGTACCTCTCTGGCGATTTGTCGGCTGATTTTCTGGGGATCTCGCCAGTAACGCAGGTTGAGATGGTCCGAGAATATGCGTACTTTGTGTGGAGATCCGGCTAGTAGGTGTCTCCAATTCCTCAACGCCTTTACGATAGCCAACAACTCCAGGTTGTAGATGTCATAATTTCGTTCGGCGGCATTGAGTGTTGCTGAGTAGTACCCCACGGGGTGTCGTTTTCCATCTGATTTCTTTTGTAGTAGCACTGCTCCTACCGCGAATCCTGACGCGTCCACTTCTAGGTCGAATTGTTGTCTTTGATCTGCGTGTGCTAGTATGGGCTCTGTTGTTACTCGTTGTTTGAGTGTGTCGAATGCCTGCTTGGTGCCTTGTCGTCCATTGCCATGGTTCGTCTTTGTGCGTGAGTTCATTCAATGGTTTGGCGATGTTTGCAAAGCCTCTGATGAATTGCCTGTAAAAGTTGCAGAAACCAAGGAAAGATCGTACGTCCTTGACTGATGTAGGAGATGTCCAGTCGTGAACACCCGAAATTTTGATGGGGTCCATGCGTGTTACC
>WITN01001426.1:0-18046 GCA_015025155.1 Lactarius quietus | reverse complement strand
CGAAGGATGAGAAGGAACACGTCTTTTGACAACAAGTCGAGAATGATACAAGAAATCCAAGCTATCGACTACAACAGTCAGCTTCCTTATATCCTACTAGCGCGATCCGCCTTCGTCAGCGAGACCGCCACTACTACTAATCTGCTAGGTAATCGTCCACAGGTATACAGTCAGCGTTAGTAATCAGTCAGTCTTCAGTCAGCGTATAGTAATCAATCAGTCAGTCATCAGTCAGCGCATAGTGATCCATCAGTCAGTAAACAGTCAGCATATAGTAACTGTAACGTTTCTACCAAACGTTGTTCCGACTTGGAACTCTTGATGGCCTTGAATCAAATAACAGACCGACGGCAGTTGAATAACGATGGTCGAACACGAAAGACGAACCAAAGGGCAATAGCTTCGCCTTAAACTAAAGGATGCAACAAGATCTTCAAGAGATGAGAGGACAGACCACACAAGGATCAATAAGATGAGAGGAACAGGCACTAATAGCCAACTCTTCTATTGACTGAGGGGTAGACTCAAGACAACGAAGATAAGGTCTCGTCTATCAAGACAGAGCACCTTATATACACTACAGGGCTGACTCCAAATCTGAGTCCCAAATAATAACAGGTATCGTACCATATCGTATCGTCCAATCAGCTATCAGGGTAAACCCCAAGCTATCATCCAATCAATGAACAGGATAAGCCCATACAGTACATGAGCAGAAGGCCCCACTATGAGTCAGAGATAAACACTATGTGACTCACTATCGTCCAATCATCGTCTGGCGCAACATCAGCGCATGATAAGTACAGCCATCAGCAACATCAGAATTTCCAATCAGAAAGAACCTAAACAGGACAGAGCCTAACCATGTTGGAATCCCGCATCCAACTATACCCTCTCAGAATTATATCTCGACCTGGTAACCGCTGTTCCCCCTGACTTATCCTTTAGACCAGATTCACGTGGTCTGGGGTTGCTGATCACATGACTAATCACGTGACTCAGACTTACACATTCCTAAACGAACGACATCGCCAGTGTTGTTGTCCACAATGAAAATGATCTTCGTACTCAACATTCGCCGACCTCATAGTCTCATCTGCATCCATCTGCAGCGTATCTTCATCTTCTTCTTCAGTGAACCGCACTTCAGGGGTCTTCAGCCCTTACAGGCAATGTGAACCGTACTTTCATCGGCTTGGTGACACCACTGGCCATGACACGTGATCCGCACGTGACAGTAACCGATCAGTCACCCTTTGTATCGTACAGTAAGTGTCCCTGATCACGCCCCTCGGTTACGTTAGGTCAGATACTTATATGACCCGGACGTTACACTATCGCCTACCCCAGCGGCTTCGTCCTCAACAAGGATGAACTGGTACGATGGTTATCGAACACGAGGCGTCGCATTCCCGCCTGATATGTGCGGTACGAATGTGCAACAACCCGGAGGTTTTTCGGACCATGGGGCCACACGCCAATATACCGAGGGAATCCACGCTGAACCATGCCGAGACATGGGCCCGCTGCTGAGTACTCCCGCGAGGATTTACAGTACTTAGGAGCTGACTCCGGGGACGCCAGTCGACGAGGCCCTTGCTCGGCTAGGGATATCTCCCTGGCAGCTGAGTAAGCGCTACCGCGCATCCCAGAATCATCAAGGAGCTCGAAGCGGCCATCAAGCGGCTCGAGGATGACATTTTCGTCCCACGTCGACCGCCGCGTCATCACTCGGCCAAAGCGATTGGGGAGGGCCCATGCCATTTTGAGGGTACAAGACGAACACGAGACGGATGTGGGGCTGACACAGTGCCTAACTGGTAGTGGAGCGAGGGCTCACCCTTGTGAAGGGGGTGATGTAACGTCCCGGTCATAGCCGGTATCTGACCTAACCCATAACCGATGGGACGTGATCTAGGGGACGCATACGGTACGATGACTGATGGATGACTGACGGATGACTGATGACTCGCTTACTGTACGATGACTGATGGCGTGCTTAGTGGACGATTACCCAGCAGATGATAGTATGACTGATAGTTTGCTTATGGACGATTATCCAGCAGATAGTAGTAGTGGCGGTCTCGCTGACGAAGGCGGATCGCGCGTTAGTGTTATAAGGAAGCTATCGACTGTTGTAGTCGATAGCTTGGATTTCTTGTACTACTCTCGACTTGTTATCAGAAGACGTGTTCTCTCTCATCCTTCAGGGTCGCGACTCGCCTACGGCATAAATCAAGCAAGACTCCGCCTTCGAGCGTTGAGACGATACTCTGCCTTCGTGCTAGAGTCAGGAATTCGCTAAGTCACCGCGTTCACCCCTTTAGTCGCCTAAGTCAGGCTCACGTGCTGCTCGCACGTAACACTCCATCTATTGTCGTTGGCAATAAAGTCGACCTCAGACCTGATATATTTAGCGATATCTGTCTTGTGGCCAGTTTGGTCATGAATGGGGACGCGGCAAGACGCCAGAGGCTCGAGGCGAATGCGGATGTCTATTTCGGGTCGACTGGTCACACATATGTGTAGATTCGGGAGGCGAAGGTTAACGATGTTATTTACAAGGCTGAGAACGCGTTCTCGGGGAGATCGCACGCCGGAGGTATTGGGGGATTCATCGAGGGCATCCACGATGATTTAAATTGGGTGCGTTGCCGTCGCTGAGAGCATGTCCATTAGACAATTGATCATGACTTGATCGCTGGGTTGTTGCGTGCCTTTCCCGTGTGCCGAATAAACACGGGAAATTACGTCGCAACAAGGAATTGAGTGTGCCGCACACTGGACGAGTAAGGACGGCAGGAGGTTGTGGCGATGCTTCTTATTTTCATCTCTGAAATCAAAATAGAAATATGCCACAGAGGCTCTTCCACCCTCGGACAGTGATAGGATACGTTGAATGATCGCAGAGTTGGTCAATAACGTTAAGCTACCATATGAGGAGAGAACATGAAAATAGCGAACCAGAGGATACTCTTCCCCGAACCGGCTATGAATAGCGGGAGCCGTCAGGGACAAGTAAATGGCAGGTTTCCACGAAGAACGTACGTTTTCCGTGGATCCATAACAAGGAACCCGTGGAAAGCCATTCCTGAAAGATACGACCTTCTAAAAACCAGGTTGCTGTTTCCTCGTGAAGGTCGCGTAACCCGATGTTATAATTTGTCGACGGGTCAGGCGGAGATAGCCATCGTTTGAGCCTCTGTAGCACCTCAGCCCCTATGGCCGTGTGTGAGCTCCGATAGGGCATCACCACAAGGTCAAGATGGTACGAACAATCGCGGGCGTCCATTTTGTCCGTAATCTTCTTAATCATCGCCTTCGTTTCCTTCGCGTCTAACCAGAAGATATTCAATGGATCACGTGGCCAGTGAAAGGCATACACACCGTCCTTGAGAACAGTCGTATCGCTTGACACTTGTGCGATCCCCGTTATAAGCTCTCGCTATTCCAATTGACCAAGCCTCTGTAAGGCATCCTCGAGATCGTTCGTTCCTGCCACCTTCTTGAGGAATATTTCTAGTCGAACGTAAGCGAGGTGTACTAGCTAATCACAGAAGATGGATTCACTTGTTCGTCCCTCTTTTATCCCCTTTGTCGCGAGAGCAAGGATTGAGAGAACTTCGGCCAAAATCTTTGCGAGTTCGTCCGTCATCGCAGGACTCGGTTGGACATTGGTATAGACCTTGAGGCGTTGAAAGAAGCTTTCGATTCTCACGAAGAGTTTGACTAGCAGATCGCGGTTCGCTGCAGTGCTCTTTGCTGCCTGAGGGAGACGAAGTTCTCGCGACCCATAATGAAGGGAATTGAAGACTCACTACGAGGAGAATGCCGATACCGGAAAATATGATTGTGGTAGGAGGAAATACCTGGAATTTAACGTTAGGCAAAGATAGGCAGCCTGGTTCCTATAGCTGACCAAGCCAGCGCCTTGACCAAGGGTTTCAGAGAGCGCACTGAGGATATTGACGGTTGGATTAAGCCACTTGGTAAGTCGCTCATCGCGGTTCCGAGATCGATTCAGTTCATCGGCTTCCCCTTCGAGCACGGTGAGGATTGCTTCAGGAGAATTGCAGCCTTTATCTGAGCCGCGAGTGGGTGGGCAGTCAAGTTTTTGCCTGTCTTCTTCGTATACTCTTGCAGGGCCTTTTCGAAGATTGTTTGAAAGTTTGGACTCAGTGGATGAGAAGGGTTCCTGGAGACTAGACGACATTGTGTTGGTCCCGATTTCCGAGTTACTGTAAAGCGAGGGAAGACGAGGAACCGGAAAGCCAATATTTGCACTGCCTCGCGTATGTAAACAGGATGTCCTGATGAACGCAAATTGACAGGTACAGTAAAGGCCTTTACATACAGAGTAATTGCTGATCGTCGGCATTGTCCGTGACTCCAAGCCAATACAGTAAGTTACCTCCGGCGGCTGCTCCCATCCCCTTCCGTCGTTCACCAACCCTCCTGCGACGTTTCCCGATGCCGACTGCTTTCCCCGCTCGCCATTGTTTCTCCCTGATTGCGCCACCGCCTCCTCATTCGTGCCGCCTCTCCCTCTCGTCGCCTCACTGTACCCGCTCTCCACCTACTATGCTCTCCCTCATCGCCTTTGCATGATAATGGTGGCCCCATTCCGATTACTACAGTCTCCCCCACCATGGCGCTGTCTGCTCACCTAGCTGCTTGCCTGGTGCGCCTATGCTCCTCTCATCATCGTATATGAGAATGTCAATACCCTCACCCTCTTCCCGTATGCTTACCCTCGTCACTATCTTTTCCTTTCCCCATCCTGTCTGCCTGGCGCGCACGCCTCTTCTTTGCCTCTTCCCTGTCACCCTCACCTACACCGCCTCGTACTTCACATGCGATTCCCACGCTGCGTACTCCCTCATATGAGGCGCAACCGTCGACTCTCCTCTCTCCGTTTCCTCACCGCACCTGCTGTCTCCCCTCACGCCCTTCCTCCCATCTTCTCACCACCCTACCGTGCTCTTCTACTTCCACTCCCTCCTGCCCACTCAACGTCACTTCCACCCTGCCCTTGCTGTTGCATGCGAGGGCAACTGTCGCCTTCGTCCCTATCCCTTTTGGGATCCTCTCGACCTATTCACTGTCTCGCCGCCCTCCCAACGCACCGCGTTTACGGCCACTCCCCTCTCTTTCCTCTCCCTCCAGTCAAATTCCTGCCGCGATTCCGCTCTCTCCCCTACGCTTTCCCTTGGCGTCTTCTTTTGCTTGCTCTCCATCTCACTCTCTTGGCATTCATACCTCTCCCCCTTGTCGCGTCAAGGCGCAATCCTTACGGGGCCATTCTCTCCTTCCTGTGTCGGATCACCCCTCCCTCCCTCCTTCCAAACCCTGCCAGTACTCCGACCATCCTCCGGCAGCCCCACACATCGTCACATCAACCGTACTGTTGTCTCTTCACCTTGTTTAACTTCTACCCACCCATCCCGCCTGTACCTCCATTCGTCACCATCTCTCCGCCATACATGCCTGCTACACGCGCTACCCTCCACCCGCTCGCCTTTGCTACCTTTGCTACCTATCTTCTCTTATCCTCTTCAGGTCGCGCCTGGAACATGATACGTGAACGAGGGCTTTTACAACAGCTCAATCGTGGCTTCCGAGCCGTTATCTTTCTAGCTCCTGAGTCTCCCTTTATTCTATCGTTGTCTACACCCGATGACGAGCTCATCAGAATTCGTCGCCGACACCAGCACAGACTTTGAAATATTTTGAGGTAGGTTGTTATTTATCGGCTCCGACCCCCCATTCCCTTTCCCGTTCTCGCTCCCTATTGTTCGTTTCCTCTGCTAGGCATACAAATAGAGCTCCGCCTTCTTTCGCACTGGCGACATAGGGAGTATCAATTCAAGCTCTGATCCCTCTTGTACCATTGTAATCGACTAATTATCGATCTTTATAATCTTGTTTAATAGTGATATCTGTGCATCGAGAGAGTGGTTATGCAGATCAGCCACGAAATGAGCGGGGATGCGACCGGAAGAGAGACCTACAGTAAGTTGAAGTACGCTGTGAGAGACAAAGAGTGTGAAAATGAACGCAAAAAGGTCATAAGATATCAGGGAAACTCAAATACATGCAGGCCGCAGTTAGTAATAACATTTCAACTTGAGAGCAATGGACGGAACAGCTACTTGGTGGCATGAGAATTGAATTGGGCCGGCAAGTTATTCATGGGGAGCTAGGATGTTCACACATGACATTGGCAGCCCGAGGATGTTTGCATTGGTACTGACCTGATACTACTGTAATGAACTTGGTAATGAAGCTGGCTGCTGCGGCTCACCAAGCCAACTTGAACGCCCTGGCCAAGTGTGGCTGAGAGCGCTTTGAGAATGTTCACGCGTTCACGGTTTGGTTAAGCCACCTGGTCAGTCGCTCATCGTTGCTTCGAGACCGATTCAGTTCATTATCTTTTCCTTCAAGTACTACTGTTAGGATAGCTTCGGGAGAATTACAGCCTTTTATCTGAGCTGCGAGTGGGTGAGTGGCCAGGTCTTTGCATGTCTTCTTCTTATACTCTTCTGGAGCCTTTTCGAAGATTGGTGGAAAGATTAAAGCGGGTGAGGAAGATGCCGGGATGGTAGACGACATTATGCTGATTGCGAAGAGCTAGACAGGGGTACGGGTGGTGAAGAGTAAGAAGACGTTTCCTAGTGTGAACATCGGGGGACAGTGGACTGCCCCATAGACGCCTCACAGCCAAGCGCACATTACTATGACCTGACATTGTATGTGATCGTCACGTCCAACGCGACCTGGGTTGGCCAGAACATCGGTCACGGTGGTGTTCACCCAACATTTACATTATCCGGTGATTTTCAAGATCAAGTCACGTCTTGGTTGTCGAACTTCACCTAAGCGCCTTCGAGTCCGAGTCAGACTGACGACGCTCTCATAAATTGCCGTCCTCAGGCTGCCTCCATGGCCACGAATAGCCACTGCGACTCGCAGACAGCACCACTTTCAAATCGCTCGGCATTCTAGTGGGGACGGTAAGGCGCGAAGTGCCGCGCTGTGGTGAGGTGTGTTCCTCTATTCAGTTGGCACTATTCCACGTTACACATTGACCTCGGGCGGGTGAAATAGAAGAGTCGACGATCACAAGAACATAAATGAATGTTGCAATGTGTAGTGCTATGCATAATTCTGACGTCCCTGACCCGCGGGGTCAGAAGGCGCTTCTACAGACTTCATGATTCATGAACATGCAACGTGCCACGGGATTGTGGAAGAGCCGCCAACGCCCTGCGTCGCAGTCTCATATCCATGCAAGTTAACGAATCAACGTCCTCAATCTCCCGCACAGCACCACGAATGTGCCCATCTGGGCCTGCATACCCCTGAAGTATATTACCTACCTTGGTAAGCAGCATGGTCGTGATAGACTCCGGATATGAAAAATCCGAGAATACCCCACGGCCTTTGATAATAAGGTCGCAAACGATATTGAGCAGAATCTGTTGCGTCCCAAGGGATCCCTTGCCATCCTCCCAGTGGGACGTGATAGTCTTGAAGGTGCCAATGTAGAAGACGCCATTTGATTCGCGCAATGAGGGCATCGACAAAAGTTGTCTCAGGGAGAGGAAGAAAAGTTCGACAGTAAACCCAAGACCACCGCCGTCGCGCAGATCTTGTAGACGCCATAGTTGCCGTTTCATCAAGCCATCAGGCCGGCGCCATGAAAAAGGGAATCGATCGACAGAGTTCAGGGTTTCAAGGACCGTGTGTCCGTCGGCGACCTGACCCTCCAGGAATCCGCGGAGCTTTAGGCCAATGCCGGCCAGCGCTTGAACTTGTTGTCCAGGGAATGTAAATTGGGGAGTCACTGGGGCGCTACCTGTGGAAGGACTAATGAAATTATTGATCTGCGGGAAGGATTCAGGTCGGTGTCGTTCGTCGAATGATACTCCAGGAAGTTGCCGCGTCAACCTGTGCGTTGCCTCATCTATTGCGTCTTGAAGAAGGGAGATCCGCCAGTCGACGTCCTCCATGCGATCGGCCTCGACTTGAATGCGCTCCAGCCCTGCAATATGTCGTTCGTGGTTTCGTAGGATTTCTTCAGCTTGCTCCCTGGTCTTCTTCTGAGTCCAGGGCTCGAATGCTAGACGGAGTTCCTCAACGGACCCCCACGCTGTCCGGAGACATTCGTCGATCTCCTGAGCGTTCCACCATGCCATCATTTCGTATGGTTGGCCATAATTCGATCGAAAGCTTGCCAGTCCGCTCACCGCATAACCAGCGAGCAACGGCAGCTGGTTTCGGCGCAATATCTGCTGAATAGATACGAGAGAAAGGCACGTCCAGCATATGATGAATAATGGGTCGAATGTCGTCTTCATTAACTGCCAGTGGTTCATATCCTCGATGCGGCCTATTTCGCTGACAATCTCGCCAACTTCTCCAAACCACTCCAATCGAAAATCGATACAGCATACCAGTGACGCTGCGGCCTCAACACTTGCGCGCATGCGCCTACGTCTTGCCTCCTCATTTTGGAATGAAGAGCGATTGTTGCAGGTCTCGAAAAGGTAGCGTACGCATTGAGAGATGGTGTCAATGGCAGTTCCTTCTAGGGGACGAGGGGACTGGGGTATGAGAGAGGCTGGACCCCCGACGGAAAGTCGATCCATCTGGGACCCCAAAGCTTCAAAATCGGTGCGTGCCTCAGAGACGACTTCTATCCATACTTCTCTGCCCCATTCTGTGTTGAAGGTGCCAGGAATCGCAAAAGCGAGATCTTCCATCTCGGCGTTTACCGTGGTATGATCAATCAACCATCGTAC
Source organism: Lactarius quietus (assembly GCA_015025155.1). NCBI lineage: Eukaryota > Fungi > Basidiomycota > Agaricomycetes > Russulales > Russulaceae > Lactarius > Lactarius quietus. The sequence goes on along the minus strand of WITN01001426.1, from coordinate 9,242 downwards.
GGCGCGTGCGTCGCGCTCCTTGCGACCTTCTGGCTCTTCCATCACCAGTTCTTCTTGATAAGCTCTAACGCTCGTGGGAACGCACTGTTTGGGAAGAAAGCGATTGCCAAAATAAAGTCTCGAGAACTGTCGCTTCAGAAGGAATATCGCGCGTGTGATGGGGGTCTGATATGGAGACTGCGAGTGCCAGAGTTGCGTTGATACGCTGTACGCGTAGAAGCCTCCACAAAGGATGATAATGATGGCCGCCATAGTACCAATAGTCGTGTTGACACCTAGCATGAAATCGCCAAGGCCCACGAAAAATAGGAAAAGCGAAACATGAATCAGCCTGGGGACTGCTTCCGCCAAGTTCCGCATTCCTTTGTCACCCTCAAAGAAAAACTGTCGATATCGCGCTCTCTTCAGGGGGTGATCGTACCGCTGGAAGACAAGCATGTAGGATCGAATCCACCGTTGAATGAAAAGTGCAAGGAGGGCTGCCGACAGACTGCATATGAGGCCGACGAGCCAGAAAGCATTCACCCGAATGTCTGTAAGGGAGGGTTTAAACAAAGGATAGGGTGGTATGGAAATGGTTGGGTTGGGAAACTGTTGGGCGATAGGTGAGACAGTGGCAGTGGACGGTGGGACGGTGGACGGAGTAGAAACTTGTAGGGTGATGGACGCAATTTGCTGTGAGATCTGGTCTAGTATCACGACCGACTGCCGCTGGTAATACGCTGATTGCTGTTGGAAATACACTGATTGATTCTGGTAATACACTGATTGATCCGCGGGGTTCACTTGCAAACTCGGAATGGTTTGGACCAGGAAGGACGTGACAACAGCAGAAAACAAACCAGCCTATAAGAATAAACGTTAGTGCGATTCATGAACACAGTAATTATACGTACAAATAAAAGGACTCCATCCATATCAGACGCCAGGCTCAGGAAATGGGCTTCGTCGTGGGCTTTCGCCTCCTTGCCATAGAGAGACCAGAGGGCATTGGCACCATCATCGAAATCCTTGCGCTCTTTTCGGGATCTCACAGAAAATTGGCCTTCCGGAGGAGAATAGTCGATTCCTCCACCTCCTGGGCTTGATCTTGGGTCTGAAATATAAGGAGTCATACGTCAATTCTCCGCGCACCCACTGATACAGGATACGCACCAGGCTTAGAAAGTTCTTCAGGTTCGACTGTCGCTTCTTCCATAAAAATTTCTTTTCGGGTCATCAATACTCATTCAGGTAAGAATCATTTCAAGGGCCTTTCAAGGTTCACCTGAGGGTAGTACCCATCCTCCCGGACCAAGTCCTCGTTCTGGATCTGCTAGTATGTGCTCTTCGTTTCCGGACATCGCGTTCTTCATAATTGAATGGGCTTGAACTTGAATGTCAAGTGGGGCGTGGGTTACGAACGAGGTGAGGAAGTTCGGGTCTGGCGTTTATATTTGTATTCATGGAGTAGGCAGTTCCATCGAGTACGCTGTTATCGCATGCATCGATCGTGCTGTACACGGACGAGATACCTGCCGTAATCAATTTCAGGTTCAGGCGGCCCCATTCCACTGGTACCGGCGCTAGACTGAGCGCAAGGATCTTGCGGATACGAGTAGATGGGGTCCCAGCCCAAACGTACAGTCAGATGCCTCCGAGTTGTGTTCACCAAGCTGGGCTGTCGACAATGTCATGTGGGTAGCTAAGCGAAAGTACCTCGATTCGTCCTTCACAGTGCTTCATACAATGGGCAAGTGAACACGCCGTGTCGATCTAGTGGAGTAATGTAACGTATTAATTAGCCGGCCGCCTGGTCATCTGGTCATAGCCTAGTCATAGCATTTGCGAGAGGTTGGCCCGGAACACTCGAAATACTATCCCAATCTATGATATCGACCTCCACGATTCGATCTCAAATTGCGAGCTCACGAACAGCCTTCTGGGATTCTCAGAGCACTGAATCCACCTTGGAATCCACCATGTTCGCGATTTGCCGGATTTACGTGGAAGCCCGCAACCACCTGCAACCCGACATGAACTGGTGGCTGTCGTCCATATCGTTCTCTTCTCCCCCTCTTCTCCTCATAGGCTCACTGACGTTAATGGAGTTTTAACAAAGGCTTCCTTGAGGTTCAACTGTACTCAGCCTTGTGACTACGCTTTTAGTATACACCTTTGTCTCGTAACATACAAATCGAGCCCGTAGACTACAAGCCACGAATCAGAGCGAATCATTGGATAAAGAAGGTTAACGAGTCAATCACTGGCAACTCGCGCCCCTACGTCTCAGAATCTATGAGGTTGACAACACAAATCGAAGGTAGGGCTTCTCTCCGAGCCAGGAAGTTTGGAACAGACTTGAGATAGTATGTAAGGCACTGGCACAGTCCCGTCACATCACAAATGAGATAAATAAAGGCAAAAAGCACATCCTTGCTGCAACTTATCGGAAGAGTCGGATACCATCATCTCACTTTTGGCGCTTCCTGAACATCACGTTCGCCTTTTCCGGGACGCGCGTCAATCCTATGATGAAAAAGTTTGGAGCCTTTTTTCCTTTTTCGAGCTTGATGTCATATGTTACAAGGATGTGTGCAAGTAAGGCCTTGACCTCGTTGGCTGCGAAGAAGCGACCAGGGCTGGTAGAGTAATATGAGTTACTGCCGCAATGTGGGAGGAGGGGGGAACACAGCTCGAGGCAAAACCAATATAACGAACTCACCAAGCATGTCGACCATATCCGAAAGTGAGGTATTCCGCGGACGTAGACGTTGATTGCTGCCTGATCACAGGAGCTCCATCATCCTCACGAAGCTTCGCAAAGCGGAAACCATCGAGTTCCTCAGGGTTTGGATAGATTTCTCCATCCGTGTGGATAGCAGAAATTGGGGCGGCGATTACTGTACCCGCGGGAACAGAGACACCATTGGAAAATGTGAACGGACGTAATGCGAGGCGGCTCAAACCCACTGGAAATAAGTAGCAGCGCATCAGCACTAAAGGTTTGGATAGGATAGCCTAACGAACATATGCCTAGAGTATTAATACGCTGGGACTCTCGTAAGAAACTGTCGATCATGAGCATCTTGTCCATCCCGGCCTTGGTCCAGCCTTCCTCCGCTACCGCGGTCTCGACGTCGCGGCGAAGGGGTTCAATATATTCCGGGTTGGAAAGAAGATGGTATAATACACCCGTAAACGCCTACATATGATGATCGCAATTAGCGACCCATGAGGAGAATGGTGCGGCTCACAAAAGAAGTTGTAAATATAGCTGCGAAGTTGATTACGAGCAATCGCAGTGCGAAGCCTTCAAGGGATCTTTCCGCTCCTTTGGCTTCGGACATGAGCCACATGAGCATGTCATTCTGTTCCTTCGCATCAATAATAACATGAGCATCCAGAAGTGCATCGGCGAACCGGTTTGTCATCCCAGTTTTCCCCAAACTCCTCCATTTTCGCAAAGCGTTCCTCAACCATGGGTCTGATGAATTCTTCGACCTGTCGAACTTGCGACGGAAGGTTAGATATCACACGCGCAACGATCCTGACTCTAATTCAATGATACAGACTCATGACAGGAGGTGGCAACATACGGCCTGAGAAGTTTCGGGAACATTTTGAGGATTGTTGCGTTTTTTATAACATTAATCGTGAAGTTCAAGTTCAGATCCAGATAGTCTTGGTCTCGGCCTATGTGACACTGATTAACAGACCACATTGGCTGAATGAAAGAGATCTCACGCACACAGCGGGGCTCCCACAAACACACGATTCGAGGTCGCGCTAACCACACCTTGCATAGTTTTTATGACAGGGACTTTGACCCAATCCGAGTCTGTGTTCCCATGAATTCAATGAGTCACCTCCAGGATTACTAATTTGCCACGTACCATCACCATGCGCGGTAATGGAAGCGTCAAGAGACCTGGCGAGTTCATCACGGACCTCTTCAAAAATGACCGCAATGTTTCGTGTCAATTTCGTCCGTATTATGTCCGCGTGGTACAGGTTATTCCAATCTAATAAGCGCATTGTATATTCCATCTGGAGAAACTAGAAGGATGAATATGAGCAAGAGTCAAAACTGAGCGTGCTGGGCAGCATGCGTACCTCCCACACTGGTACATTAAACGACAGTTGGTCCTCTGGAGTCTTCTTGACATCTTCGATCAGTTCAGGATCGGAAACTAGCACAATCCACCCCCGAAATGAGGCAATCTTGAATAGACCTAGTCTTGAACGAGTCTGAGGGACATATGGTAGGATCAGCTTGAAACAGGGGAAGACTACTATATTATCAAGACAGAAGTACTCACTTTCTCATAGCCGTATTTGAGCATGGGGACGCCATTGAGTTTGAAACGGAGAGCAGATACGTAAGAGAGAATCGGGTCAGAGAATCCGACGGTAGGAATAGCATCAAGCTGAGAACCATCCACGCCGATCAGCAGTGGAAAGAGAGGACGTAGTGGTGTAAAGCTGACCAAGGGATCCCTCCTGTACCAGCTAGCAAATAGATAGACTACGAAAAACGATGCAGCGAGGAACAACAGCGTGAAGGTGGAGTCATCAACATCAGCAAAATAATATTCGATTTATAGCGTATTATGGAAATGGATATACATGACGCAAATTGTAATATATTGTAAGGTAGTGTGATATATAACATAATATTATAATCTAGTGTGATCATGGAGGCCTCTCTTCGAGAATCTGCTGGCCAAGCTTACAAGGCATCGTCATTCTCATGTCTATCTCACAATATCATATCATGATATTATAATCATGACAATCAGCTCATATAAGTAGGATGGTCACACTTTTTGCAACATATATTCAAGCAGGCAGCATCATACATATAAAAGTACATATAAAATTTATTGAGTATCAGTCATTCAAGTTGTGAGGTTGCATCGTACATATATCAAAACTGTAGCATTATCACCTAACGCTGGTTCGACTTGAACTGATCTGTGACGTGATGTTCGAGCGTATGGATGAATCTTGGTAATCACTGGCAACTTAGCTTAGTTGCGCTGCCACTAGGTCAATTGTCAGACACTAGGGTACCCCGAAGGACAAGCTTCAATCAATAGATTGGAAGAGAAGAGAGTAGAAGAGACGAATGGTGATGATTCAAGAAGACCAAGCTAGAGAGCCTTGGTCTTTACTACACGACTTATATACAGTTACACGCTGGCTTTAAAGCGCAGCTAGAACATCAAACCCTAGTACAACGATACTAGTAATGAGTCATGATATATCCTGAAACACTGGCAAACCCAAGAACCGGTGACGCGTAAGTGTCCATGACTAATGAAGGCTTACTATTGTAGTCATAACCATATAGTAAGCGTCCCAAACTCCGAGACCTTGTAATGATGCTGATGAGTAGTCCATAACATGTCAACCGTGACATTACCCCTTTTTCAGGCCGAATGTCCTCATTCGAACACCCAAGGGATAATCCTCGCACCTCTGGTAACCGTCACTTCTTTATCCATAATCCTCTGCAGGGCGTTGGCAGCTTCAAGGTGACGTGTACATTTTCTGACCTCATTGCCAACCACGTACTGTTCATTCTCCAGAGCGGTGATTTGCTCGGCGAGTTCAGAGTACCAGGTTGACAACCCTCGGTAACGAAGGACCTCGGCCCATAAAGACCAGTCTGGGATCTGAGCCATGGCCAGGTCGACTCCATGGTGATCACCATAGTTGTTACGTTCGAGGTCTGACTTAGACCTGACCACGCGATGGCAAATAACGTGACTTAGCAGCACGTGTCAACACACGAAGGTGTGACCGATATGAGGACTCTTGAAAGAGCCTCCCTAAGAGAGCCTTGTGGTCGATGATGGAGAGAAGAGAACTTGACTAGATTCGAGAAGATACAAGACAGTAAAGCTATCGACCACATCAGTCGATAGCTACCTTATAACCGATTCTTGACTGTACGCTTTCATCAGCGATACAGCCACTACTACTACTGCTGAGTGATCGTCCACTAATATCATGTGTAATCGTACAGTAATCGTCCACTAATCATCAGTCATCAAACCGTAATAGTATCAGTAATCCACGTCGTATGAATGAGTAACGAGACAGCGAGCGGTCATAGAAGAATCGTAAACACCCCTGGTCACGTCCCATCGCTTATGGGTTAGGTCAGCTACGTGGTATGACCTGGGACGTAACAATAGTCCTGTCGAAGATAACGCATTTGATCATGCGTATAATCGCGCTCAACTGAATCGAAATCGGGAGCAGCGTGTACTTCACCTTGTTGTATCTCACCCCCTTTCTCCATGCATCCATAGACGATGGGATTGTTGCTGGGCATCACATGGATGTACTTGCAACAGTAATGTGACCATTGATGGTCATCCGGAACGCAATGAACCTGGGAGGAATGTTTAGTTCAAATCCGTCGGGGCATCTGCCTTATCCTGTGCGCGCTGTTGGTCAGCTCAAACTCCTCCTCCACGGTAGTCGGGGAAGCAAGGGCTCTCTTTTGCCGCTCCACACCAGCTCTTCTTCCTCGCCTCGCCCTCCGTGGCACAAGTGGTACCCTTCATCTTGCGATCCGGTACTTCGCAGGGATTTTGATTTTCTTTGTCCAAGTCGTCTTCCCGAGCTCGGAGTGTGGCACGGATGTGAATACCCAGGACGTCGCGGGTCCATGATGACGTTGGTAGGGGGTTCGACATTGATATATCGAGGCGTTGGTGGCGGAGGGATTTGGACGGGGTTGTTTTTACATGTACACTCGTAGATGAGTTGTCCGCAATCGTAGTGGATGTGGGAGGATTCGGCGTCAGGATGGCCTGGACATGACAGGGCGGTTTGCTTACAACTTCCACAACTCTGCCCACGTTACTGATGTTGGAGACGCTTGGAACCTTGATAAGCGTTTGTGGAACAAGGATACTCTCGACGCGAGTATTTGTTCCCTCCTCCAAGCTCGATTGGTCTTCCTCCAATCCTCCAGAATCATGTCCGCATACATCAGGGGTTTCGGGGATGACATCGCCGGGTTCGATACATCTGAAAGCTGCGGCGATTTCTTCAGGAGTAGGCTGGGTGGTAGTAGTAGCGGTGACTTCTGCGTAGGTATGCTGTTGGATATGAGGGACATGATAAGATGATGTTGGGGATGGAGAAGAAGCAGTGAGGCAGTAGTCATTGTTCATCGAAGGAAGAACTGATGTGCTTCGTCTACCGATTGGCCCGTTTTTATGCGTGAGGAGTAGGATTTAAAGACCGTTTGAACTCAGCTAAGGCGTCAGGGGCATGTACGTCAGTGGCGTTGACCCACTGCGACTCTGAGTCTGGGTACCCCTTCCATTTGATAAGGAATTGTTTGCGCCTTGTCCTGCCGAATTGCCGCTGGTCTAGAATCTTTTCGATTTTGTATTCTTCTTCCCCATCGATTAATTCAGGGGGAGGTCTTGAGAAATTTGATCCATGGAAGGAAGTCTCACGATAGGGGGTGAGAAGATCGATGTGAAACATGTCATGAATACTCCATTTGGCAGGTAATTCCAATCGATAATTGACAGGGGACATCACCTGGACAATCTGGAACGGTCCATGTCTCTTGGGCGCAAGCTTGGCGCTTGGTTGATAAGTCCTCAGGTGATGTCCCTCCAGCCATACGTGATCCCCTACTTGGAATTTGGGCGTATCTTTATGTAACACCCATGACCTCTGAGCCTTGATAATTTGCTTTTGGGCTTGTTCTTGTGCTTGTTTGAATTGACTGAGGTGTAACGCCACTTGCGGAAGAGGACTAGGCATAGAATTCCAATCAGCACGAGGATTGTGTCCCATCAATAAGAAGAACAGAGACTGTCCTGTGGCCTCACTGGGCCAATTGTTATGTGTGAATTCTGCTATTGGAAGATAAAGACTCCAATTGTCTTGTCTTTCATTACCCAAAAACGAAGATATTGTTCTAGCCATTGATTAGTTCGCTCCGATTGTCCATCCGTACGAGGGTGATATGCAGTAGAGATGTTTGACTAATCCCCAATTGTTTGCATAATTCTCTCGTGAACTTGGACGCAAATCAGGGATCTCTGTCACTGATGATTTTGTTTGGTAGTCCGTATCGCATGAACACATGTTTGATATACAGCGCAGCTGTTTCCTCTGCATCAATTTCTTCATTACAAGGAATAAATACGGATGCCTTGGTACAGTCATGGTCCGTGACTGTGAGGATAGAATCATAACCTTGTGCAATTGGTAATTTAGTGATAAAATCAAGAGCGATAGTTTCGAATGGCATAGCTTCCGGTTTGGGAAATATGGGTTGTAGTGAAGCCCTATAGAGCGATTGTTGATCTTGTGTCGTTGGCATTCGCGCAGCCTCTTACGTATGCCAACACATCTTGTCGTATCGTTGGCCACCAATAGTATCGTTCCACTATCTTGCCGGTTTTGCTGATCCCTGGATGACCGTGTACTGGGGTATCGTGATGAGCGGCGATGATCGATTTTCGCTCTTCACTTCCCTTAGTGATTACTCTTCTACCTTCTTTGTACCATACCCCGTTGATCCTCTTGAGTTTATGAGGATCTACCACGGTTTGATAATATTTTCGTCTTGCGCGTCCTTGCCGCTAGTCGACATCATCTCTTTTACTGAAAAGGTTGCTGAAGAATGGATGGGCATCCCAGTGCAGTGTGTGTTTGTAGTTCGTATGAACAACTTATCTGGTAGCACTGTAACATCTTCGTTATCTTGTTCCCTGTGATCATAATCGGGTTGTCTTGATAACGTGTCAGCCCGTCCGTTTGCAGTTCCTTTTATGTGATGAATTTCAAGATCGTATTCTGATAATTCCAGTACTTCCCTTGCGACTCATCGACTAATCTTCTGAGGTTCTCTCCAGTATCGAAGTTCATGTGATCCGAAAATACTTTGATTTTGTGGTTTGACCCTGCCAACAAGGGTCTCCAGTGACATAACGCTTTGACTATTGCCAATAGTTCAAGGTCATAAATATCATAGTTTCATTCTGCTGCATTTAACGTTGCAGAATAATAGTGTTACGTGCGAGCAGCACGTGAGCCTGACTTAGGCAACGTAGAGTGAACGCGGTGACTTAGCAGTGGTCCTACTCAAGCACAAAGGCTGAGCAACGCCTCAACGCACGAAGGCGGAGTTGATACTTTTAAGAGCGCGGCCCAAAGGACGAGAGAGTGTGAGATGGAAACCCGGCTTTGGATAACAAGTCTGAAGATGTACAAGA
>WITN01001425.1:0-18047 GCA_015025155.1 Lactarius quietus | reverse complement strand
TCCCGGCGATAATGGTAGCTTGAGGACCGGGACGGATTCACCAGTAATGGCACTTGTCAACGCTTGAGGCGCCTCATTTCTGTCTGCCGGAACTTGTCGCCTGATACGACCTCGACAATTTCCCCGATCTGCAGAAGCTCGGTCGGGATTTTCTTTTCCTGAATCCTGAATGCACGTGGCGTCCGTATAGATGACTGCCATAGAAGGCGCGAGCGCCACCAAATCAATGGGCGCCGCGCTGGTCTTGCCCTTGGCAGAATTCTCCAAATAGCGACCGAGTGGTACGAACCTAGTATCGAAGAAGACGAAGCGTGGTATGCGGGGGTTCGGGCTGATGGCGGCCGCGATAAGAGTGAACTGGGAGTGAAAATATGCTACAAAAGTGCCGAGTATCGTAAGCCAGTGTACGTTCATGGTTGCCGACTTGTACTTGAGAGCCTTGTATGCGTTCTGGTAAGACTTTTCACCGACCCAGAACTGCGCGGGCGTGGTAATGATGGCGAAGAGGAGATGGCCCAGAGGATGCCGGGGATTGTGTAGTAGTGGAGGATAGGCCACAAGGAGATGTTGGGGGCGATCATGCTGATAAAAAAGACGGGAAGAGTAAGGTGACTCCATTAAATCTGACTTTTCCAAGCGAGCGAGCGTAATTGAGTGACATCTTGCTGGTCCGAGAGCATGGCATCGAACCCGAGCTCTTCGATATGCTCGACCCATCTCACGCGGGTCGACGATGCTGCGATTGAAGACGACTTTGGAATTTTGCGACCAGGGTTGCAACGAAGATATTGATATCGAGAGACTTTGCCGAGCTTGGTCTCCAGAGTAGACGTCCGGGAAGAACACCTCATTTCATAGATACACAAAGCGATTTCGTCGGAGTGAGTTGGAGGGATGAATGTAGCACCGAAACAACTTCTGATAATTCCTGTAGCACGATTCGGCGTCAGTCTTGAAGTAAAGAAAAAAATAAGGTAGCATGAGTCCTCACGTTAATGACCTTGTCGGTAGTCTACTACTAACAAGGATTGGGAGTTTCAAAATTTTGACCAAATTATGAATACCAAACCATCAGCCACACCCTCTGGAAATCAGTCTTTTGATTTCAATGTGATAAGTTATGAACTATTGGTCTGAGGTGTTGGTTTAACATAAAGTAGGGAGATGGTTCTGTCAGAAGAAAACTGAGCGTGAGCCTCCAAAAATTGGGAGTTTCAAAACTTTTGTCACGGATTGTCACACTGACTGATGGAGAGTTGCCAGTTTACCGCATCCAGTCACATTCCAGAAAAGGAAGGTGCCCAGAAGGCACACTTTGAGCTGTCAAAACGAGACAGCTGTCAAATCACATTTGAGCTCAGACAGTTCTTTTAATCAGCAACGCAAAAATCCTTTATTAGTCAATAAATACTATTACAAAAACCCGAAAAGACAGCAATTAAGTACTTGTTATCAGTCTTTTTGAGAGCAATTAAAATATTATTTATTATTAACGATGTACATGGTTTTTTTGTCTAAGTCGATTTGCTCTGTGTGCATGCGTGCGCCCTCTCTGTTTGTGCCCCGCCTCGCTCGCTCGCCCTCTGCCGCCTGAGCTTCCTGCGTTCTGCTCACCCTTGCTGTTATGATCTATCGTTTGGGCGAGTAAGCAGGATGATGAGTCGCTCCTGGAACTTACTCAAGTACTGTTACGCCTTTCTCCCCTCCTTACTCATGACGTCTCGTTTGCTTACTGAGGCCTCGTCTCGCATTACTCATGATTACTATGATGATTACTGATAGTTGTACTAGTGGCTTAGTGACCGTAGTAGTAGTGGCGGTATTGCTGACAAAGGCATACCGCCAGCGTTACTTATAAGGGAGCTGTCGACTGATGTGGTCGACAGCTTTACTCTTTTGTATCATCCGCCGAATTCACTTGGGTTCCTCTCTGAAAACCCCGAGTTGAGGATCGCTCCCTTAGGAAGGCACTTTCAGGTGTCCTTGTCACAAGTCGTCACGCTTACACGCGTTGACACGCATTGCTAAGTCGCCTTCTCATTCCACTGCGTAGTCAGCCTAAGTCAGGCCCGGGTCCAGCATGACCATAACATCAGAGTAAAGCTCTGCACTACGCCGTGGCGATCATCACAACCAAAGACGGTTGGGAATTCCAACCTTTTCAAATCAACTCCAGGGAAAGAGACGCTCCGGCAAGATACGTCATCAACCGTGTCCGGTGGAGGACAGTTCCCGACGACAGAAGAACCGGAGACCTCGAGCATTTCAACACCAGGTATTACGCAGAAGCAAGCACTGCTCAGAGATTTCACCCTATCGTCTTTCATCACGAAAGGTGTTGTTGGGTGGAACTCAGGTGGAACCGCACCCAAGAATACTTTGAAGGAGCCAGGCCAGCTGGCGACGACCTCAATTGCAACATACCACTAGCCGACGCATTACCAGTCGAAGCACAAGGAAGAATTGACGGGGAACCAGAAGAAACATACGAAGCAGTATCCCCAGAACTCCAACACCAAACACCCGCAAGATCAGACACGAGTCATACAAGTGAATGGGCACCAACGCCTTCAATAGAAGAAGAGCCAGAGCACATCTACGTATGCGAAGAAAAACCCGTGGTAGAAAACATCATCCGACAAACAGCTACGTTACGCATCCCTGATCCAATCCGCATGGCCACTCAAACACTCATTGAGGAACCAACTCCTCTAGTTATCGACGAACGAACGGGTCATGTAGTAGACATGAACCCAGCAGACTTACAGGCTGCATGAAGAGCCATGGGACCGGACGAACCAGACCAACCAGGGGGGTTTGACTTCGATTACAACGAACCACCCCCTCTACCATACGAACGAATCAACCGGGGTGACGAAATACAAGGGTACCCATTCAGACGCCAACCAGGGGGTCCACCACCGCAAGGAGGAGGAGGACCACCGCAAGGAGGAGGACCACCGCAACCAGCGGGAGGACAACAACAAGGGGGTCACCCCTCAGACAAATTCATAGGAAACCCGCCAAGTCCCTTCAATGGAGATCGCTCCAGAGTAGAAGGATTCATCCTTCAATGGGAAGTATATGCCGGGGTAAACGCCAGCCACTCAGCAATGAGAAACAAGTATCAAAAAGCTATGTTGTTTCTCACGTACGTTCAAGGAGACCTAGTTAACGCCTGGGTCATGTCCGCCAGCCAATGGCTAGTCAGGGAAGTAACAAGAGGTGTCAGCCAATTTGACAACAGGCTATGGAACAATATCCTACAAGCCTTTCGACGGCAATTCGCCGACGTGCTCAGCAAAGAACGAGCTCAAGCCCAGCTCGACGCAGGAATACGGATGAAGGAAGGAAAAATCGACGACTACATTGCGCTATTCGAACAACTAGTTCGATACGCAGGTTACGATATCAACGCTGAGCAAACCCTTAAATATTTCATAAAAGGGCTACCAAGGACGTTGTATGAAGCCATGTACCAACATGACGACCCAAGGACGTACGAAGAATGGAGAGCATCTGCTCTCAGAAGACAACAGAAATGGATCCACATGCAGACGGTGCGCGGTAACCTTGACATGTTCAAAGGATCTAACAAAAATCACGCGGGAGCACTATCGAAATTGCTCGCTCCACTACCGCACCCAGACGCAATGGACACATCGGCAGACAGGGTCAGAGGAAGACTTGCGGGAGCCGAAGACGTTCTTAACACTCCACGACCCCCATTTCAACCAAGAGGAGGCTACCTCCAACGCCAACGAGAAAACCGAGGCGTTCGAGACTTCAGTCAAACGCGATGCTACAATTGCGGAAAAATGGGGCACATCAGCCGAGACTGTCACCAACCAAGGCAAAACAAACAACGGCAGATAAGAAGTGCAGAAGACAGGACGAAGACCAATGACGATAAAGCCAAGGATTGGCTTAGAGGAGTCGCAAGTGAGGGAGAGGATGTAAAGGATCTCATCCTTCAGAAGTTAATGGGGACGGATTTTTCCGATGCCTAAACCCGACGGCCTGGGTGAGGGCATTTCATTGTAACTCTGTGTACATTACGTGCTACCGATCTATGCGAGTTCCAGTTCATCTCAACACACGTTACAACACGGCCGATATAAGAGCATTAGTGGACTCAGGAGCCACTGATAACTTTGTGAGCGCACGCTTTCTCAAGAAAATGGGAATAAGGACACGTCTCCTAGACACTCCAAAGCGAATATACAACATTGACGACTCGACAAATAAAGCGGGTCACATCACGAGCTACGTCATTTTACGCATCAATGTAGGAGGAAACGAAAAAGAAATGAGGTTCTTGGTCACCGACATAGGAAGAGAAGACATCCTTTTTGGATACCCTTGGCTCGCGGCCTACGAACCACAGTTCGATTGGAGGACGGCCATGATAAACAAGGCACATTTGCCCATCGTCGTCAAAACGGTCAACACAACCAACCGACGTGACGTACTCGCACACCTCTTAACACGAGCAAAAGAAGATATTGTCACCCATCTGGAGAGGAACGACGCAAAGGAACGAAGAATGGTCATTCCGACAACAAAGCCAACAAAGATAGAGCCGAAAGAGGAGATAATCCCAAAACTACCCCCGCAATACAGGCGTTCCAAAAGGTTTTTGATGAAGAAGCATCAACTTGACTACCGAAGCAACGACCTTGTGACCACGCTATCACACTCCTCCCTAACGCCCCGAAAGCACTGACATGCAGGCTCTATCCCATGACCCGTGACGAAGACGACGCACTTGATGCGTTTATCGATGAACATCTCAAAAAGGGGTACATAAGACCTTCGCAATCACCCTACGCTTCATCCTTCTTCTTTATCAAAAAGAAAGATGGGAAACTACGACCAGTCCAGGACTACCGAGCCATTAACCGATGGACAATACGGAATCAATATCCTCTCCCCCTCATTACGGACCTTATGAGAGACCTTGGGGGAGCAGTTATCTTTTCAAAATTCGATGTCAGGCAGGGCTACAACAATATTGGATCAAAGAGGGAGACGAGCATAAAGCGGCGTTCAAAACGCACAGAGGCCTCTTCGAACCCATGGTAATGTACTTCGGACTCTGTAACTCACCGGCAACCTTCCAAGCCTTCATGAACGACATCTATCAACCGGTGATTGCAAAGTTCGCCATGGAGGGTACACACATTCGAATATACATGGACGACATCGCTATCGCCACCAATGATCACGGAACCTTACAATGTACAGACGACGCCCATACCGCAGCCGTCGCAGCAGTTCTGGACGTCGCCTCAAAACACGATCTCTATTTTAAGATTGCAAAATGCGCCTTTCATGTTCCGTCTATTGATTACCTGGGGGTAATCCTTGGAAAGGGGATGACACGCATGGACCCAGCAAAGGTGACAGGCGTCCGCGACTGGCCGGTGCCGACAAAAGTTAGGGATGTGCGCAGTTTTTTGGGCTTTTGCAACTTTTATCGCCCCTTCATTCTAGGTTTTGCCAACGTCGCACGACCACTGAACATGCTAACAAGGAAGGACGTGGAATGGCATTGGGGTTCAGATCAACAAAACGCATTCCAAGCACTCAAAGACCGAATTACAAGCAACCCGATTCTTGCCCATCCAAACCCGGACGTCCAATATGACCTAGAAGTGGACGCCTCAGGCTTTGCAGTGGGGGCAGTATTAACACAAAAGGGAACTGATGGCAAGAAGCATCCCGTAGCGTTCTACTCAGCCACGCTCAATGAAGCAGAACGCAATTACGACATATACAATCTCGAGCTGCTCGCCATTGTAAAAGTGTTACGGAACTGGAGATACCTACTGGTGGGATCGCCACACAAGGTCAGAGTATTTTCGGATCACATGAACCTTCAATACTGGCGAGACCCACAGAAGATTAGTCGAAGAGTAGCAAGAGAAGTATTGGAACTAGAAGAATACAATATTGAGATACACCATCTCAAGGGTCGAGCCAACGGACAAGCAGATGCGCTGTCACGAAGGCCGGACTATGACACAGGGGACAAAGACAACGACCAAATCACCGTTCTACCAAACAAACTATTTGCACGAGCAATCACCGAAACCATGTTGCCTACGATCAAACAAAATGAAAGACAAATCAATTCGTGGGTTAGCCCCCACGAACTCAAAAAGATCAAAGGCATATGGTTCAAAAACGGAAAAGTTGTCGTTACTAGTCGCAAGCGCGATGACCTAAGGGAGGTTATCAAACAACACCATGACACACTAACAGCCAGACACCCAGGGATAAGCAAGACGCTCGAATTGCTGGCTCGATACTACTGGTGGCCTCATGTTACGTCCTTGCGGAGATGTAAGTTACTCGACGTGAGTCTGATATGATGATTCGGTGACTAGCCAAGGGCTCAGAGTTTCAGAGTATAAGTGGACACGTGTGATGGCAGTCAATAGTTCCTGTGGGTTCAAGTAGTTCAGTGATTCAGTGACTCGGTGATTCGATGAGGCTTTGCAGCCAAACAATGGAAGAGCAGAGGGAGACAATAGGATTCGCAAGATAAAGGCGAAGACAAAGCTGGGGTACAAGCGGATACAAGCTACGTCTTATATACCCAATAATAAGGAGAGATGAGTCGGAAGATGTGAGTCACGTCTGAGTCATTGTATAGTACAGCCTTCAGGGCATAGTACAGGGATCCTAGGAATGAGTCATCGTATAGTAGATGAGTCAGTGATGGTGAGTCATAACAAAGGGACAACTTGAATAGAGAACAATGGAGGGGATGAAACGGGTAAAAGTATGTCAAAAGGAATGAGTAAGTAAAAGAAAAATGATAGTCCAAACATGTTGTGGTCATGACATGACCCCCTTTCTAAGATAGCACGTCCTCGTACTATCAGTCAACGTTGTTTTCATCGTACGCATAACTGTCTGCGCAACTCTCCCAGTCTTCTACTTCTTCATCGCCGTGGTAGTAGTCGCAGGTAATACCCACGTTCTTGTGACTAGTAGGTACGATGCATGTGGGCTTACCGTAACATATTGTATGGGGGCGCCAGCAGAAGCGCGCCGGGTGCCCTACTTTGTTACAATAGAGGCAGGGACGTTGGGAAGGGCGTTTGGGACCCCGGGTAAAGCCCTTGGGGGTCCATGGTTGATTGGCAATGATGGGGCGGGTAGTTTTGGGATCGTTGCCAGTGTTACGTTCGACTGGATGTATCGACTCGACTTGAGTGGCGAGCGTGGAGTACCGGTTGTGCGAGGGGTTCGTGTGTCGATGTTTGCGTAGCGATTGCCAAACCTCCCCCGATGAGGGTCGTGGATATGGCGACGACAGTATGCGAGAGCGTAGGGTATTACCCTAGGCGGAGTAGTGAATATACGAGCGATGGAATGGATACGAAGTATCTCCAATCGTCGTAGAAAAGAAGGTTGGAACTGACAAGTCGACTGGACTTGGATGCAGCCGCAGGGTGTGACAGTTTGAAGTCGATGAGATTCAAGAACTCAGACCTAAGGTCCTTGTTCGTTAGAAGTACATGTTAAATACGAATCGAGCTACGCCACTACTGAGAGCTGCGGTACTAGGATCGCCACCAATACTACTAGTACTTGTACTAGTATGATGTCATATGGAACCGCGCCGAACGAGACAGAAGTTGTTTAGTAAGTAATCAGGGGTCATGGGTATGAGAGGGTGTGCGGGGCGTAAGAGGTACGAATCAAAATGTGAAAATGGTCCCACTGATAGTCCATGTGATACGGAAGACTGTGGCAAAGGTTCGGGCCAAACGGTCAACGTAGGTGACACGCGTGGCTAATTGTAACATCACCTCCTTCCTAGGTGGAACGTCCACGTTCCTGCAGCGCCTCGATCTTGGTGAGCACCTCGTTAAGCAGAGCCACTCGACGCTTCTTCTGTTTCTTGTTTGCCGCGGCAATCCTTTCAACCACGTCAGCTTCCTGGAGGCGTCGTACAGTGGCCCACGAGTCGAGCATGTTATCCGACACCCGCTTCTCCAGGTCCACCAGATCTTGGGCCAGTCGTCGTCCTTCGAGTTCGGTGTACCGGTACCGACAGACTTCGGCCTTGAGAGACTGGTCACCATCCCAGTCTAGAGCCATGTCAACTTCTTCGCGGAAGGGGTATCCTCCCTTGAGAAGGTACAGGTCAGCATCTGCGTAGCGAGGTACGGTCTCTAGATCTCGATGTGGTGTGGCCAGTAGTCGACTTGTATACAACTGTGGATCCCCAGACAGGTAACCCTGTACAGAGGGGTCGTCACCAAAGGTGACCTTAGTGTAACGTCCCAGGTCATAGTGAGTATCTGACCTAAACCAATAACTCAGGGGACATGGTATGACGGACTATTACTGTACGATGACTGATGATGGGTTATGGATGACTGATCGTTACTGTACGATGACTGATGAGCTTATGATACGATTACTGATCAAACGTGTACGATTACACAGCAGAAGAGTAGTAGTAGTAGTAGTGGTGGTCTCGCTGACGAAGGCGGATTGCAGTACGGTACTATATAAGGAAGCTATCGACTGTTGTGGTCGATAGCTTGGATTTCTTGTACACTTCTCACATTGAATCCAGAAGAGCTTTCTCTCTCTCTCTCTCTCTCTCTCTTCGTCCTTTCGGGCCGCGTTATCTGGAAACAAGACTCCACCTTCGTGCGTTGAGACGATACTCTGCCATTGTGCTAGAGTCAGCAAATTGCTAAGTCACCGCGTTCACCTTACGTTGCCTAAGTCAGGCTCACGTGTGACACACATGTAACATTAAATCCAAGCTCCTCATAAACCGAACGCCGTGGCGACTATCAATACCAAAGACGGTTGGGACTTCGTACCCTATAGGATCGACACAAGAGAACGAGACGCGCCCACTCGATACCTTGTAGGGCGAGTAAGGTGGCGACACGTACCAGACACCAGAAGATCCGACGAAAACAACACAGGATACTACGCAGAAGCAGCTACCGCACAAAGGTATCATCCCGTAGTATTCAACAAAGAACGCTGTTGCTGGGTAGAACTCAGGTGGAGCAACACCAACAACTACTTTGAAGCAACACGACCAGCAGCAGACGACCTACACATAAACGTGCCATTGGTCGACGCACGACCAATTGATCAGCAAGGACCTATAGACGGTCAAGAGAGGGACAACCTCGACTCGGAACCACCGAGGACCGAATTCCAACTACGAACAGCAACACCGGCAGCATCAAGCCAAACCAGCGAACGATCGCCAACCCCACGAAGTATAGAACCCGAAGAAATCGCGGTACAATCACCGGAGGTAGACGCACTAGCAGCGCAAACAGCTGAGTTACATATTCCCAAACCAATCAGAGGAATACCATTTAGCTACATGGCTACTCAAACAGAAGTATCGCCACCTCGACTTGTCATCAACGAACAAACAGGTCATGTCCAACAACTACAACCAGAAGACATGGAAGCCGTCAACCGAGCCATGGGACCGGACGTCCCTGATGCACCAAGCATTCCCGAAGGAGCCAATATGTTCTACAAATTCAGACTCAACCGCAACAGAATACCATCACCTGAAAACAGGCCATTTCCACCGTTGCGACCACAGGCAGGAGGAGGACCACCAGGAGGAGGACCGCCAGGAGGAGGACCACCAGGAGGAGGGCCACCTCTGGCAGGACCCGCAGTAGCCCACAACGCACACCAAGGGGGAAACGATAAATTCATCGGTAACCCACCACCCACATTCACGGGACAAAGATCACAAGCCGAGGCCTTTATCCTTCAATGGGAGGTCTACGCAGGAGTCAACGCAAACCATTCGGCCATGCTGAATAAGTATCAGAAAGCTATGTTGTTCCTCACCTACATTCAGGGGAACGCAGTTAACCAATGGGTCATGTCTGCAAGTTGATGGCTCGTAAACGAAGTAGCCACGGGGACCAACCAATTCGACAACAGGTTATGGGAGAACTTGCTCCACGCCTTTCAAAGGCAATTCGGCGACGTTCTCAGCAAGGAACGAGCACAGGCACAACTAGATGCCGGAATACACATGAAAGATGGAAAAATCGACGACTACATCGCCCTATTCGAACAACTCGTTCGACACGTGGGGTACAATATTAACGCCGAGCAGACACTCAAGTACTTCACCAGAGGACTACCAAGAGCGTTGTACGAGACAATGTATCAACACGACGACCCCCGAAACTACGAGGAATGGAGGGAATCCGCCCTAAAAAGGCAGCAAAAATGGATTCACATGCAAACAGTCCGAGGAAACCTAGACGCCTTCAAGCCAGGGCGTACTACAGGAGGAGCACTAGCTAAGTTGCTCGCACCACTCCAAAATGACGACCGAATGGACACATCTGCAGACCGAGTCCGAGGACGACTAGCAGGAGCCGAAGAGATCATGGCAAACCACCCCAGGAACACTAAACCGCCACAGCCACCGTTCCCACCACGAGGGGGATTCATCCAGAGACAATTCAAACGAGACCACAGCCAAACACAGTGTTACAACTGCCAAAAAATGGGTCACATCAGTCGCGACTGCAGGCAACCTAGGAGACGCCGCGACACACAAGTACGCACCACTGAAGCCGCGCAAACTAAAGAAGAGAAGGCGGCGGAATGGCTACGAGGAGTAGCAGGGGACGACGAGGAGGTCAAAGACCTGGTCCTACAACAATTAATGGGACAGGATTTTGGAAACGCCTGAACCCGGCGGCCTGGGTGAGGGCAATACGCTGTAACTCTGTGTACATTATGCGCTACTGATCTATGAGAGTACCAGTGTCTATTCGGCAAGTTACAACATGGCCGACATCAAAGCATTAGTGGACTCCGGAGCCACTGACAATTTTATTCATCCACAATTCGTAAAACGGATGGGTCTAGGACAACGGGCATTAGATAAGCCCAAAAACATTTACAACATCGACGATACCACTAATAAAGCGGGACAGATCACACACTATCTCACGCTTAACGTGGAAACAGGAGGAACTCAAAGAGAAATGCGTTTCCTCATCACAGACATAGGAAAAGAAGACATACTGTTGGGATATCCATGGCTCGCAACCTACGAACCAAGGTTCAGCTGGTGGCATGCCACCATTGACGAAAAACAGCTTCCCATAGTACTATGATCAATCAATCCAAATGACAAAAAGCAGTACTCGCAAGGTTGCTTAACGAGGAAAAGGATGACGAAAGAGTGTCGCGGATGTTCACAACAGACACAAAAGAACAAATCGTGACAAAAATAGAGGAACAAGTATATGGACGACGATCAGCGGTCGAACTTGCGATCGAAGCCAAACAATACACCAAAGAAGTCCATATACCAAAAGAATACCAAAAATTCATGACGGTATTCAGCGAGGAAGAGGCAAGAAGGTTCCCACCAAAACGAAGTTGCGACCACGCAATTGAGTTCAAAAGAGGGGTCCCTGATGTAATCGACTGCAAAGTATATCCGATGACAAGGGTAGAAGACGCGGCACTGGACGAATTTATCGACGAACAAGTGGAAAAGGGATACATTCGTCCCTCAAAATCCCCGTACGCATCGTCATTTTTCTTCATTAAAAAGAAGGACGGAAAGCTACGACCCGTACAGGATTACCGAAAAATCAACGAATGGACAATATGAAACCAGTACCCGCTTCCCCTTATTGACGACCTGATCAGGGATCTCGGGGGAGCACAGATATTCAGCAAACTAGATGTCCGACAAGGATATAACAATATTCGCATCAAGGAAGGGGATGAACATAAAGCCGCGTTCAAAACATGCCGCGGACTCTTCGAACCAACGGTCATGTACTTTGGCCTGTGCAACTTGCCGGCTACATTCCAAAGCTTCATGAATAACATCTACCAACCTACGATAGCAAAACACGACGCACTCGGGACGAAAATCAGGGTTTATATGGACGACATCGCCATTGCAACCAAACGACAACCGCTAGCAACCAAAAGACACCAGGAAGCAGTCTGCGACGTACTCGCAGTAGCACAACAACATGACCTCTTCTTCAAACCCGAGAAATGCGTCTTTAACGCTTCCAGTATCGATTACCTGGGGGTAATCCTTGAAGAGGGGGTAACACGTATGGACCCTGTCAAAATTTCGGGCGTTTGCGACTGGCAGTCACCAACATCAGTAAAAGACATACGATCATTTCTCGGTTTTTGTAACTTTTACCGGCAGTTCATCAGAGGCTTCGCCACCATTGCCAAACCGCTAAACGAACTAACACGCAAAGATGAACCATGGCAATGGAGCACAAAACATCAGAAAGCGTTCGAAATGCTCAAACAACGAGTAACAACAGAACCCATCCTCGCACACGCTGACCAGACACAACAATTTGACCTGGAAGTAGATGCCTCAGGATTCGCAGTCGGAGCGGTACTTCTCCAAAAGAAGGCAGACGGAAAACGACATCCTGTAGGATACTACTTGGCTACGCTCAACGCAGCAGAGCGGAACTACGACATCTACAACCTTGAACTATTGGCCATCGTAAAAGCATTAAGGAATTGGAGGCATCTGTTGGCAGGATCACCACACAAAGTACGCATATTTTCAGATCATCTCAACCTCCGATACTGGCGAGATCCCCAGAAGATCAGTCGCCAAATCGCCAGAGAAGTACTAGAACTAGCGGAATACAACTTCGAGATACACCACGTCAAGGGGACAGCCAATGGAAGGGCCGACGCTTTATCTCGAAGGCCTGACTACGATCAAGGGGAGAAAGATAACGAAAATGTCGTCGTACTACCAAACAAAGTATTTGTACGAACAACAAGCACGCAACAAGATGAACAAAGAATACGCAAGTGGGTCGATCCCCATAAACTAACAAAAGCAGAGGGGCTTTGGTGGTATCAAGGACAGAGGCTCGTCATAACGGGAACAATGGAGGAAATCAGAGAAGTAATTTCAGCGCACCACGATCCCCCCGTTCACGGTCATCCAGGAATAAACTGAACAACGCAACTAGTGGAGCGCCACTACTGGTGGCCCACAATGAAACGAGACGTTACCGAGTACGTCCGAGGATGTGCTGAGTGTCAACGGTGCAAGGTCAACACGCAAAGAACAAAAGCACCATTACAACCTATATTCCCGAAACCAGAAGCGATGCCATTTGAGGTGGTGGCACTAGACTTCATCACTAAACTCCCGGTATCACGGGGATATGATTCAGTGCTCACAGTCACTGACCATGACTGTTCAAAAGTGTCCATATTCATACCATGCAAAGAGGAAATATCAGGCGAGGAAACCGCGACGCTCTACGCAAAGCACGTCATGTGTTACGCTCAGACCCTACGCCAACCCACAGACAGCGCAAGTGTCTACATGAACACTGGAAGAATTGCCATGATTACCCAGAGGCGCATACCTGGGAGGCACGTGATCAAAAGGATATCGAAGAAGAAGAGGCCGTACGCGCACTCGTAGAGGCAGAGGACGACAGCTACCTCTTGCATGACGAGGCGTGGAGAGTCCGCCAGCTCGTGAGTAATATGATCACTCGCGGTAGAGTTCAAGAGGCTGGCAGGAAGACTATTACAGGACGAGCAAGAGTCACGTGACACAGTCATGTGATACAACCCCCGGGTCACGGGATCTGACCTAAGCAATAAGTCAGGGGGGCGTAAAGGATGGAATTGTCCCGGGTCGCAGTACGTATCCGACCTAACCTATAACTCAGGGGACGAAAACGCAAAGGTGGCCATTGGAACTTGGCAGAAGACAGTTGTGTCCTGAAGACGACCAACAATGACAAACAGTGATTGCGTGGTGTAAGACCTTGGGCTTGATGTTGGAACGGTATCCAGCGGGCCGGGTTTGATCCCCTTTCAGGAAAGTGTTATTGATGGATTAGTCCAAGGAGCGCCTGTGTTAGCGCCGAGACCATTGCTTATTGATGCATGGTTTGATTACTGTTGTGGATGACATTTCCCCTCATGCTTATTCATTAGTTGGTGATTTCTTAGTGTCGCTTAGTAGCGCACTTACTCATGCTTACCATTGTTCTTACTGATGTGATTAGACATTCGCTTATTGATGTGTGAGTCATCCTTTGAGATCTTTACTCATACTATATGTGTCGGCTTCATATCTTGATGGACACTTACTATAAATACTGTACCAGCTATGCTATGGTTCGTTAGCTTAGTTGTCTTGACATCCACCTGTATTACTCTCAGGAAGTGCAGACAGTCTTATAGCAGAGTCATTGTTCATTGTGACTATCTTGTTGCCAACTCAAGAGTTAGGCGTTGCCACCTTGTAACGAACTTCAAGCTAGGCGGTATTAGGGGGACCTTATTGGTTATTCGCCCCTTCACAAGTCGTACAAATCGTTCTTGAGTTCAGAAGCCGTGCGCTTTGCTCAAGTGTTAAAACAAGGAAGACCCATCGGATCCAAGTCGGATCAACGTTCTGTGGAAACGTTACATCATGGCACGGTTTGGACTACCGTCAAAAATCATTAGCGACAGAGATCCCTGGTTCGCGTCAAAGTTCACAAAAGAACTATGTCGAATCTTGGGGATACAACAAAACATTTCAACGGCCTATCACCCACGGACAGATGGACAATCAGAACGAACCAACCAATGGTTGGAACAGTACCTCAGACTATGGGCCAACGAGCGACAAAATAATTGGGCTGACTATTTAGCACTTGCGGAGTTCGCACACAACAATTGGACTAACGAGTCTACACGTGAAACACCGTTCAGATTGCTAATGGGTTATCACCCCCTTACTAACTGGACAGATAAGAAGTCGCCGATACCACGGGTCGAAAAGCGACTAGAGCAATTGAAGGAGATAAGGAGTCAGGCGCAGGATCACATGCGAAGGGCACAACAGTCATGGGTCAAACACCGTGATACCCCAAAATATCAAATAGGGGACAAGGTCTGGCTCGAGGGGCGTCATCTTCGAACCAACCAACCAACCACAAAGCTTGCGCCCAGGAGACATGGACCATTCCAGGTTGTCCAGGTGATGTCTCCTGTAAACTATCAACTTGAGCTTCCCACGCAGTGGAGCATCCATGATGTTTTCCACACAGACCTCCTTACCCCTTACAAAGAAATGCTGACTCACGGCGTAAACTATCAACGCCCACCACCAGAACTAGTAGGAGACGTGGAAGAATACGAGGTCGAGAAAGTACTAGACTCGAGAAGACATGGACGCGGGCGTAAGCTGCAATACCTAATCAAGTGGAAAGGATACGCCGACTCGGACAACCAGTGGGTCCCGTGGGACGATGTACATGCGGACGAAGAGATAAGGAAGTTTCAAAAATCTAACCCAACCGCCGAGACTCACATAAAAGTAGCCTCGACAGGACCAGCTATACTTCCATTCCCCCACTCTTCTCATAACATGTCCTATGTCCCTCTCACCATTATCAACATTGACAAGATCCCCACCGTCAACTCCCTCATCACCTATGACCACACAAACAATGTCAACGACCCATTCTGCTCTGCATTTGAGCACGTCCGAACAACAGCCATCAATGATCAAGCCGCCCGAGATCTGGCCGAGGCTAGCCAGCGATTCCCAATACCCACAAGCGGCCGAGTGGAAGACGATGAGGGAGAGGACCGCGTTGATGAGGGAGGTAATGCAGTCATGGCGGCTGGATCAGGTGGTGAAGAGGACGGCGAGGGAGAGACAGACGAGGATACGGTTGCTGATGAGGCAAGTATCCTCCAGCCCTCCACCGCTGCCACATCCACTACCGCTGTCGATCGATACGACAGCGACGAATCATCCGACGACGACAATACATACCACGAGACCAGGGCCGGATCACATGACTCATCCGACGAAGACGACTCCTATTACGAAGCCAGGGTTGTCTGCACCCGCTGCGACAATCCCCCAAACTACTGTCATTGCGCACCCCGGTTCATACCACCACCCATCACAAGAGTCGACGACGAACCTGCCGATGAAGCCGGTGATGACGAAGGAGGATCACCGCCGGTTGCTGTCGTCTTCAGACCGATGGCAGAAGCAGGGTACGCCGCTCGCGGAGTACTACCCTACAGTCATGCACCAATCCCGTCTCCAACTACTACGCGCCAAACGAATGCGGCGAGGCGCCCTATCCGTGCCGTATCGCCTACCCCCACGGGATTCACCCTCAACAACGGGATGAATTGGGTGCCGATGGTCATCGAACACGAAGGCCGGCGGGTGCCGGCGCGGTACGTTCGAGTCTGTATGCTCGATAACCCAGAGGTCTTCGGGACTATGGGGAGGTACGAGCCCATCTATAGGGGGGACATTCACGCCGAACCATGTCGGGATATGGGACCCGCAGCTGAGTACAATCGCGACGAGCTCAAATACTTCCAAGCTGACTTCCGGGGAAAGCGCCAGGTAGACGAAGCTCTCGCCAGGCTAGGGGACATATCCCTACATGTCATAACCATAACATGTCCGGACACTCGTTTTCTTTCTTACTCATTCCTTTTGACATACGCTTATCTGTTCTGTCTTATCCCTTGTTCTCTAATCAGTCATCCCTTTGTTATGACTCATTACCACTGACTCATACTACTATACGATGACTCATTCCGTATGCCCTGAAGGCTGTACTATTACAATGACTCGTACATGACTCATCTCTTCCGACTCATCCCTACTTATTATCGGGTATATAAGACGTAGCTTGTATCCGCTTGTACCCCAGCTTTGTCTTCGCCTTTATCTTGCGAATCACACTGTCTCCTTTGCTCTTCCATTGTTTGGCTGCGAAGCCTCATTGAACCACCGAGTCACTGTATCACTGAACCACCTTGAACCCACAGGAACCTCTGACCGCCTTCACGCGTGTCTGCTCGTAACTCAGAAACCCTTGAACCCTTGGCTAGTCATTGCCTCATCGTCTTAGGCTCACGTCGAGCAACCTACGTCTCCGCAAGGACGTAACACTACAGGCCGAGGTGAGACGCTACCGCGCATCCCAGGAAGTCATCGAGGAATTGGAGGCTGCCATCAAACGGCTTGAAGACGACGTGTTTGTGCACGTCGATCGGGCTAGACACTCGGCGCGAAGACTCGGGCGGGCTCACGCCTTGCAGAGGGTACGTGATGAACACGAGACAGATGTCGGACTTACAGCGGTGACAAATTGGGTGGTTGAGCGTGGGCGCTCACCCTTGTGAAGGGGGTGATGTAACGTCCCAGGTCATAGTGAGTATCTGACCTAAACCAATAACTCAGGGGACATGGTATGATGGACTATTACTGTACGATGACTGATGATGGGTTATGGATGACTGATCGTTACTGTACGATGACTGATGAGCTTATGATACGATTACTGATCAAACGTGTACGATTACACAGCAGAAGAGTAGTAGTAGTAGTAGTGGCGGTCTCGCTGACGAAGGCGGATTGCAGTACGGTACTATATAAGGAAGCTATCGACTGTTGTGGTCGATAGCTTGGATTTCTTGTACACTTCTCACATCGAATCCAGAAGAGCTTTGTCTCTCTCTCTCTTCGTCCTTTCGGGCCGCGTTATCTGGAAACAAGACTCCGCCTTCGTGCGTTGAGACGATACTCTGCCATTGTGCTAGAGTCAGCAAATTGCTAAGTCACCGCATTCACCTTACGTTGCCTAAGTCAGGCTCATGTGTGACACACACGTAACACTTAGTGTACTTGGCCGGCCATTTGACACCATAGCCATCAGAGATCTGCATGGGTACATAGTCGGTCCCCCGATTCACGTTAAACCCGTCTGGCGGCGGTGTAACGCTGCCCTGAGCTTCCCAGTTGCGCTTCTCGTCACGCGTCGCCCAAGGGTCTCGAGCGAAGTCAGGAGTGTGATATCCTCCTGATCCTTCTGTGCTCGGGTTAGGCGGTAGCGCAACGGCTTCTTGGTTCGTCGTTTGGTAGGGGTTTGTGAGTGGTACTGGGGAAGAGGAATACGTCCCCCGCTGGTCTGTATATACCTGTCCCACACCGTCGT
>WITN01001424.1:0-18059 GCA_015025155.1 Lactarius quietus | reverse complement strand
CAGACTTGCACATGCCATAATACCAGCCACTGAGGTTCTGGAGAAAGGCAGGCATGGCAGGGTCCTGGTACAGTGGCTGTGGAAATTAGACAGAGAAGCCACCACCCATAGAAACATGTGGTGACCTTCAGGTCTTGGCCTGTGGTTCCACCAATGCTCCTAATACAGGGACCCGTCACAGCATAGCCAGTGTTGTAAACCGGTGATTGTGCACTGGCGTTAGTTAGAGAGATAACACTACACATATAAGTTGAAGGAAATGTTGGGAGGAACCCAACATAAGAGTTGCCTTTGAATTGGCAATTGTCGGGACCAACACCATTGTCACCATGACCACTTGTGATGAGAACTTGAACGCTAGCACCACGTGCACCAAGTCATGCAAATACATCGCATACTCCACTGCAGCAAAAGCCAATGCTTGTAGAATATGTAAGAGATTATTATCATCTGTGGGATGCTCTCTTGATCAAGCATATGTGCTAGAGTACAAAGCTGCAGCCTGCCATGGCTTGCAGGCCATTGCAAGCCCAAGATGGTAAAAGCCTCAGGTACAGTCTCAGTTCTCAAAATTACCAGGACATGGGACACAAAATGCTGTGCCAAGACACCATCTTTCAGGCTGAGCCAGGCCTGCAAAACACTAACTGCAACCATGCATTTTGACACACCCTGATGTAGAGCATGCACTCTGTCTATAGGTTCTTCACATGGAGGAGGAGAAAGAGATGGTGAATGGGGCCCATGTTACATGAAGTCGCAAAATCAACACTTTTTGTTTGTGTGTTACACCGCTTTGACTTGATGTCTTACATGTCACAAACTGTGACAATTTTCATACCAAATATATCTCATAAATGTAGAGGGAAAAGGGCTTGCCAACGCACATACAGTATGAGCTACTCGACTGTAGTCGCATTGTTGATGCATAAGGCTCAGTCGCTCTCTCAGTTGCTCTACCCCCCTTCCTAACCTCCTCCTTTTTGCGTACAGTACTCCTTTCCCATCCCCTGGTCTCCTCTCCGGTGGTCCCCCTCCCTCCCTCTTGGTCTCTCCCTCCCTCCCTCCTCGCCACGTGCCCTCTTCCCCCCTATTGGCTTCCCGGAAAGGCTCACTCCTTCAACCGAACAACTTAAGCATGTCTATCCATCGCTTCCACTGACCGACTTCAACATTCCCAGAAGCTCAATCCCACCATTCACATGTGAATTTGACACGCAGCATGCCTTTGCCAAATGCTTGGAGGGACATGCCAGTGGGGGTTGAAAACAAGATAAATTGGCGTCCAGCCTTGCGCCCAGCCTGACATCTGCCTTGGCCACTGTTGACGCTTTCCGAAAAAGACTGACACTTGACATACAGTGGGAGGTCAATATATAATTTCATTAATTGTCGGTTACATAATTAATTTTTGTCTCAAATCATTCATTGTCGATTTGGATGCTCGTCAACCATCCATACTCTACAAGTCCCATCTCACCAATGTATTACATCACTGGTAGCTAAAGCCTTTTGAATGCATACATATGCCTCTTTCCCTCAATTGGACAAGTCTGACTTACTCGTACCTGACAAAAGTAACTGAACAGCACATGGTCATAACGCATTGCAGTCTGTAGTGGTTCAAATTTTTCCTTAATTACCAACCAAAACCCACACTCTTTACTTTAACAATGACCATCAATAAGACTGCTCGCATCCAGCATGACACTCCAACAAAAAAAAGTTCATTGGTGCAATGGAAGCCACAGGAAAGCTTCATGAATCTGCGGCTAAATACGGAATCAAACCATCAACTGCATCAAACCTCTGAACCAAGTACAAAAACACGGGTACAACAAAAAACCTCCCTCACTCTGGGCGTCCACCGAAGCTTTTGGATTGAGGGCGATGGCTGGTGGTACAAAAATTGTGTCAAGGAGCGCCGAAAACCATTCAAACAGATCACACAAGATACCCTGATGAATATCAGTGAACATATTATTTGCAACGTGGCTGCGGCTGCAGGATACCACCGACGTGTTGCAAGGAAGGTCCCGTTCCTCACTGCACTCCAGAAGAGGAAGAGGGTTGCATGGGCCAACAAGTTCAAGGATTTTGATGCTCAACAATGGGGAAATCTGATATGGTCAGATGAATGCTATATTCACCTCAACGACAAAAGTGGCCGGGTCTATGTCACATGCCGTGCCAATGAAGAATATGATGAAAACTGTGTCATACCAACTTCAAGCAGTCGTCGGTCTGTGTCATGATCTGGGGATGCATCATGAAAGGCAGGAAAGGCCCTCTTGTTGTCCTAGAATACCCAGGAGGACGAGGTGGAGGAATGACGGGGCAAAGATACATTCACAGGTCCTGAAGGCTCACCTCAACTCCTTTTACCACCAAATGAAGGAAGATAAACCTGCAGTTATGTTTCAGCAGGACAGCGCACCATGCCATACCAGCAAATTGGCAAAACGATGGCTTGCAGACCATGGGATCTCAGTGTTTCTGCACCCACCATCTTCTCCCAACCTTAACCCCATAGAACCAGTTTGGCACAAGCTCAAAAAGATCATATGAGCTCTTCCACGGATCCCAACGACTGTTCCAAAGCTGATCCAGGCTGTTCAAAATGCATGGGAGGTCCTGGCAATCCCTGACATCGATAAGTATGTTGATACAATGCATGACAGGGCACAGGCCGTTTTAGATGTGCACGGAGGTCATACCAGATTTTGATTGGATATTTATCTACCTAGTCTATATACCTGAGTGTCTTGCAAATTTCTTCTTGATTTAATGGTTAGATCGTGTGCGATCTATACATCTTTCTTGGAGGGAAAACAGTGTAATGCGGGAAATCATGTGCTGTTCGTTACTTTTGTCATGCACGAGTATGGTGAACTTATGTGAACAAGTCCAAAAAGGTTGCACTGGAACTTGAAATACGCTGCAAGAAATTTGTTATCAGACCCCTGTCTGTCGGAGATATCCCTGTCATGGCAAACACAAGGGCAGCTGCCACACACAGGAGTGCACGTGAGTGTTGGGAGTTACCCTAGGTAATTATGAAAGTAAATATCGAAATACCCCCTCCCCACCCGGCTGCCTGCCATCGTGGTCATCATTGCTGCCAATGTTGTTGAAGGCATCTTTGTCTCCATGGCATTTCAGGCTCATTGTTGTCATCAATGTGGGTGTCATCACTGTCATAGCCATGGTCAATACTCAGTCAAGGGCATCATTGTCACAGCCATTGCCACAGTGTGTGTCTCAGTGTATGGGTAACTAGAACACAAAAAAACTTACATGTGTGGAATTGAACTCTTAGCCACAGGGGTCCAAAAACTTTACTTGTCTAATACACCATAACAACCACTTTTGTTTATAACGGCTGTGCTATATGAATAAAGTAGCTGGAAGAGGTGCTCCAAAAAGTTCACACGTACAGAATTGAAGACAAAATTTTGCAGATGCAATGTAACCAATATGCCATCTCATACAGTTCTCACTTTCTCAGGTATGCTATATGACTAACATCAAAGGCACTACTTTGGATTCAAAAAACTTCAAGTCAATCTGATATATAAGTCCATCATGTCACCCCCCCCACTGTGCATTGCTCTCCCTCCTCCCACAGTCATCTGCTGCTGCAACCATCACACATCAACATTCTCCCCCATCCACATTGTTAACATCTTGATAAGCAATGTCTTAATTTACCTTTTTATCTGATCTCGAAATGGTGCAGAGCACAGCAGCCATGACACCCCCTCAGAGCCCCTCCCTTCGCTTTTGCAACACCCAGAGCTCCACCTTCTGGACGATGAACTTCCATTCAAAAACCTACAACTTCAGCATTCCCTGGCCTTCACAAAGGGAAAGAAACAAGTGGCGGAAGATAATCCCACAGTAGGGTCATCCAAGAAACAAAAGAGGATGTATGCAGTTGCCGTTGGCTGAACCTACCACCAGCAATTCTTTGTGGTATGATACTATGCCACACCACCTTTCAAGTCATTACACTAACCACAATGGTAGAAAAATCTGCATGTGCCATCAGAACAAAACACAATCTGGGGGACATGGGCTCCTGGTCGACTTTTACACCATCATATACAGACAAGGAGGTATGCCTGCACTACAAATCTGTCATGTGCAACCCATTAACAAATGCATCAACCTCCACAGCCCTCCAAGAAATAATTACGACTTGCCCCAAACATGGCAGTAAGTTCTCCCATACTCTGCACTGTTCTTACGGTATTCAATGACCCCAAGTGCAGCCTGAGGCCCATCTTGCTTGTCAACTCGTTCATACAATCAACCTTTCCCATATCCCTTGTTATATTCACTATTTTAGTAACACATACAGCACAGGCCCATTGGGAATGGTGAGGACTTGCTCAATGGCTCTAGGGGTATGATCCCGCGCGGTTGATTCCCATAACGAGCTGGTCTGCTCAATTCTGCGAGAACTTCATGTCAGCCACACCGTTCAACTACACAGATGCCAACGTTCTGGGAACTCATCAACATGTCCATCTGGATGGACAAGAGCACATAGGTTGTCATCCCAGGTGCCAGAGCAACTTTGCACGTCCCGGGATGCACTTCAGCCTCGAGGATGAGCTCACGATGCCGAGCTATTACTGCCTACACATAGAAGCAATGGATGGGGGTTCCATCCCTCACAGAGTAGACAGCCAGTGTGTAGCACCCAGCTTCTTTCTTCCACCACACTCCTAACACTCGAAACACAGCCTCTGATGTCAGTTACCTCTGCCTGACCTTCGGACTCCCTTGCACTTATGTGTTCATTGAGGCCACAAGTGTGTCTGTCATCTGCGTGATGGGCTCGTCATCCGATGTGTCGTACCCGTAGGTACCATCTCTATCGACCCCATCATGTCATTCGCGTGCCATGAACAGCACAAATACCGAGCAGCAGAACTTCATCATCACCCCATCTGTCTTGAGGGTTTCAGCAAACACTCCATTGCACTGGACAGCAAGGTGTGAGCAAGCAAGACTGCCTGTGGCAGCATCGTGCTAGGCACTCACACCGCCTTCCCTCTGGACATATGGTATTGGTGTGTCTTCATTTCTGTCAAGAAGACTCAGCACAACCGAGAAGAAGATATCGGAAGTTACCCCACTCAGGCAGACTGCCAGGAATGACATGCACCAAGGTGAGGCAAAGAAACCAGGCCATGTGCAGATACAAGGCAAGCCTCGGGAACAACTGGAGACCTTGTACACTGTGCTATTTCACCTTGTAGGTTTTCAATGTTTCAGTTTTGCTGTGGTTTGGCATTTCATTAACATATTTGGCAATGACCTGTCACAGAAACCTCTGCAGAATGAAAGGCTAGATTGTACCAATGCTCTCTCATTTTGTCACCCCAACACATGACCGGATCACCTTTACTGGTCTCCACTGACACTCCATGTTGATATTGTCTTGTCCTCAAATCCTTGGCTTTGCTGGGGCTTTGTGCTTCTGACTTAGTCCACTTGCATTGGCTAGTACCAATGCCAAGACCTCACTTGCTCCAGTTGCTTGAACTCGATCATACTTGTGGCATGTTTTTATTGATAGAAGCAGATACATAGTTGTTTTTGTAACTACACAAGCCGTTAATAAAATAAAACTTCCGATTTTCTTCGTTTCATATCGTCTGAGGTCGATTGATAAGCGGCTGATTCTTGGACAGAGCGACATGATTTTTGTTCGATTTTCCGAGACTCGAGAACAGGCATTATCGCCCAGAAACTAATTTATATGAGCTAGATCTAGTATAAGGTACCTTTTTATCGAACATTTAATAATCTCAGACACTAACTAAGAAAAACGAAATAAACCTGTCCGTAATGATGGATTTCCCACTGATATTCCACAGCTCGCGTCTCACCCCTGAAAGACGCCTTTGCTCTGCTCTCTCCGCCTCTCCCTCGCCCTCTCTCTCTCGCCGACCCTCTCCCTCCTGCCGTCTCCCTCTCGCCGTCTCCCTCTCCCTCTCGCCGTCTCTCTCTCCCCTCTCGCTGTCCCTATCTCCCTCTCGCCGATGCTCTCTCTCCCGCCCTCTCTCTCGCCGTCTCCCCCTCTCTCGGCGACGCGCTCTCTCCCTCGGCGGACGCACTCACCCCTCGGCGACGCACGCTCGGCGGCGCACTCTCCCTCTCGGCGACGAACTCTCGGCGACGTACTCTCCCACTTGCTGACACTTTCTCCCTCGCCGTCCTCCTCCCTCTCTCCCCGGCCTCCCTCTCTCACCCAGCCTCCCTCTCTCACCCCTCGGCCTCGCCCTCTCTCGCCCTCTCGCCCTCGCCCTCTCGCCCTCGCCCTCTCGCCCGCCTCTCCCTCCCTCCCCCTCCCTCTCGCCCTCTCTCACCCCTCAGCCTCGCCCTCTCTCGCCTCTCGCCCTCGCCCTCTCTCGCTCCTCTCGCTCCCTCTGCCGCCTTCTATCCCTCTCGCTCCCTCTCGCCCTCGCCCTCTCCCGCCCTCTTGCCCTCGTTCTCTCCCGCCCTCTCGCCCTCGCCTCCTCTCGCCCTCTCGCCCTCACCTCCTCTCGCCCTTCCTCGCGCCGCGCCCTCTCTCCTCCTTTGCCCCCGCTGTACCCAGCCCAGCGACTACATACCCCTCCGCGCCCTTCTTCCCTCTCCCGCCCTTCCTCTCTCTCGCCCTCCCCCTCTCTCGCCCCCTCGGCCTCGGCCTCTCCCGCCCTCCCGCCCTCCCTCTCTCGCCCTCTCTCCCTCTCCCTCTCGCCCTCTCGCCTTCCCTCTCTCGCCCTCTCTCCCTCTCCCTCTCGCCTTCTCGCTCTCTCGCCCTCTTTCGCTCTCTCGCCCTCCCTCGCGCCCTCTCTACTCCTTTGCCCCCGTTGGACCCAGCCCAGCGATTACATACCCCTCCTCGTCCCGCCCTTCCTCTCCTGCCCTCTCCCTTCCTCGCCTCCCTCCCGCCTCTCCTCTCTCCCGCCTCCCTCTCTCCCTACTCTCCCCTACTCTCCCTCTCTCCCCTACTCTCCCTCTCTACCCTCCTCCCGCCCTCCCTCTCTCGCCCTCGCCCTCTCCCTCTCCCTCTCCCTCTCTCGCCCTCCCTGCGCCCTCCCTCCTCCTTCGCCCTCCTGTACCCAGCCCAGCGATTACATACCCCTCCTCGCCTCCTCTCTCCCGCCCTCTCCCTTCCTCGCCCTTCTCCAGCCTCTCCCTCTCTCCCGCCTCCCTCTCTCCCGCCTCCCCTCTCTCCCGCCTCTCCCCTCCCTCTCCCGCATTCCCTCCCTCTCTCCTCCTTCGCCCTCCGAAATACGCCCCTGTTGTCCCCAGCCCTGCGATCACATACCCCTCCTCGCCCTCCCTCGCCCTCCCTCACCCTCACCCTCCCTCTCGCCTCACCCTGCCTCGCCCTCCCTCCTACCTCACCCTGCCTCACCCTGCCTCGCGTCCCTCCCTCTCTCCCCTCTCTCCACCCTCGCCTTCCCTGCCTCGCGCCTCACCCTCTCACCCCCTCGCCTCTCCGCCTCCCACGCGCCCTCTCTCCTTCTTCGCCTCTCTCCCTCCATCTCCCTCCGAAAGGCGCCTCCGTTATCCCCAGCCCTGCGATCACATACCCCTTCTCGACCTCCCTCTCGCCCCCTCCCACCCTCGCCTTGTCGCCCTCCTTCGCCCTCTCCTGCCCTCCCTCTCTTTCCCGCCCTCCCTCTCTTTCCCACCCTCCCTCTCTTTCCTGCCGTCGCCCTCCCTCTCTCTCCCGCCCTCCCTCTCTCTCCCGCCCTCCCTCTCTCTCCCGCCCTCCCTCTCTCCCCCCCCCCCCCCCCCCCCCTCTCCCGCCCTCCCTCTCTCTCCCGCCCTCCCTCTCTCTCCCGCCCTCCCTCTCTCTCCCGCCCTCCCTCTCTCTCCCGCCCTCCCTCTCTCTCCCGCCCTCCCCTCTCTCTCCCGCCCTCCCTCTCTCTCCCGCCCTCCCTCTCTCTCCCGCCCTCCCTCTCTCTCCCGCCCTCCCTCTCTCTCCCGCCCTCCCTCTCTCCTCCCGCCCGCCCTCCCTCTCTCTCCCGCCCTCCCTCTCTCTCCCGCCCCCCTCCTCCCCCCCTCCCTCTCTCCCGCCCTCCCTCTCTCTCCCGCCCTCCCTCTCTCTCCCGCCCTCCCTCTCTCTCCCGCCCTCCCTCTCTCTCCCGCCCTCCCTCTCTCTCCCGCCCTCCCTCTCTCTCCCGCCCTCGCCCTCTCCTGCCCTCGCCCTCGCCCTTCCTCGCCCGTCCTCCCTCCACCCTCGTCCTTGCCCTCGCCCTTCCTCGTCCCCCGCCCTCCCTTCCTCCCTCTCCCTCTCCCCCGCCTCTCCCTGCCTCTCCCTCTCGCTCTGTCTCCTCTTTCGCCCTCCGAAAGACGCCCCCCGAAAGACGCCCCCGTTGTCCCCAGCCCTGCGATCACATACCCCTCCTCGACCTCCCTCTCTTTCCCGCCCCCACTCTCTTTCCCGCCCTCGCTCCCTTTCCTGCCCTCGCTCTCTCTCCCGCCCTCGCTCTCTCTCCCGCCCTCGCTCTCTCTCCCACCCTCGCTCTCTCTCCCGCCCTCGCCCTCGCCCTTCCTCGCCCTCGCCCTTCCGCATCCGCCCTCCCTCCACCCTCGTCCTTGCCCTCTCCCGCCCCTGCCCTCCCCCCCTCGCCCTTCCTCGCCCCCTCCCTTCCTCCCTCTCCCTCTCCCCCGCCTCTCCCCGCCTCTCCCTCTTGCCCTGTCTCCTCTTTCGCCCTCCGAAAGACGCCCCGTCAGCCCTGCGATCACATACCCCTCCTCGCCCACATACATCCCGCCCCCTTTCCCACTTCTCCCGCCATTTCCCGCCCTCTCCCACCCTGCCTCGCTCCCTTTTCTCCGCCCCCTTTTCTCCGCCTCACGTCTGCACCAATCATATTAAAGGGCTTGATTACTTTTATTATATTAATGGTTTAGCTATTCGTCATTATTATTTACTTGTCGTTGTAAAATTTGCGTTTGGACCCTTAACTCACGGTGAGACTGAGGACTCGGAACATTCTGAGTCGTGCACGCGTGCCTCCATAAGTCATGCCCTCTCCCTGGTTTCGAATCATACCCCAGGTTCGACGCTCGGTCCTTGCTCCAGCCAAGAACGAAGACAGTAAGCAAAGCTCACCATTCCCCATCTCTATGGGCGCTGATGTGCCTGGTTGACTGGACCGATCTGACGTTTATCGATATTGCTTAGGCCAAGACAGGTTCGACTGGCTCGTGATGCCACTCACCGACAATCGTGAGTTAGCATTCGTTATTGACCGCCTGTCATTGGATGACAGCGTTTGCGTAGGTTGACCGAATGGTCGCTATTGCATCAGTGTGACTCGTATTTTCGCACCCCCGCTGCCGTTCCCCTCCCCTGCATCGTCCCCCTGCCTTCTGCCTCCCCTTCCCGCCGCCTCTCCTTCCTCCCCGCTTTACACACGGCCCGCGCCCACTTGTCTCCTCACCCACATCGCTCTCTGTTGGCTCTGTTTTCAAGTTGTCGTCTCGGCATGTCGATTCGCCCTGGACGATCTCCCCAACCCAAGCCATTCCCTTTTCCTCTCCTCCCCTCCTCTCCCTCCCTCTCTTCTTTCTCTTCTTCCCCAATTGCCTGCGTTGCATTGCATCTCCTTTTGTACAACACACCGTCACCTCTCACACACATCACTTTGTTTTATTGTACAAACCTTGGTTCGTCTCACACTTAGCGTGCTCTTCTTTTCTAAAACAATGCCCGTAGCATCCAGCCTTTATTTCCGTCTCATTTATTAGTCGACATCTTCACGACCACAAACCCCCAATCCTCCCAACTCTCGCTCACAATGGAAGGTCCCCTTGAGCAAGTCCTTGAGGACCCAAGAGCCCCGACTTCATTGACGCCGCCACCTCTGGTTTCGCTTACGATTCCCTTGGTGGTCTTGACTATCTTCCGTACCCTCATACGGAAGCTTTTGGCATCCCCTCGATCCATCGTACGTCATTATCTTCCTTATAGCTCTCGCTCCACCACTCATTGCGCCCAATCAGCTTCCCCTCGCTTGGGCTTCCCCGCCTTGAAGCTTGCTGCTCCCATGGGGGAGTACACCTACAGTTCCTCCTACACGACTAGCTCCCCTGGTCGTCCCTATACTCCCCTCAGAGTGTCTACCCTGCTGCCTTGATGTCTTTGAGCGCCGGCGAGATGTCTTCGGACAGCACCTCTGGTCGCACTAACTTAGCCGCGGCTCTGCCTCCCACTCGCCTAACCTCGCCTCGGTGCCTCGCTCCGTGCGTGACAGCCCCATCAGGGTACCTACCATGGCACGCACCGGTCGTGAGCGCAAGCGCACACCCACCCCATGACCCACATTTGGCCAACAAAGAAACCGATAACTACTTTCGGTTATTGGCAACACACCAGCGCTGTCCACCTTGCGGTTGCTTCGTACGCTGTCCCCGTTCTGTGTCCTCTCGGCTTACGCTTGCCTCTCCAGTTCCCGCTCCCACCGCCCTGGCCTTCTCCCACTCCCTCTCACTGGTGCCATCGTCGTCGCTCTCTCGACTAGCTCATTGCCTCGTCCACACCCTGACGTCTTATGTTTCTGGCTCTTTCTTTCCAATAAGGGTGAGTCACTGACGTTTGCTCCCTCGTTATCTAACTTGTGGGGGGTCGTACTCCAGATCGTCTCGTCCACGCAGAACCGCACGACCAGCAACGCTCTTCAT
This sequence comes from Lactarius quietus, assembly GCA_015025155.1. NCBI lineage: Eukaryota > Fungi > Basidiomycota > Agaricomycetes > Russulales > Russulaceae > Lactarius > Lactarius quietus. The sequence continues at coordinate 7,358 of WITN01001424.1, read as the reverse complement.
CGACCCGAATAGGTCGGACAGCACCTTCACCGTCATTGCGTCTGCCGTGCAGGACGGTCGCCCGAGGCCATCACCAAGGCCGTCTCTCGCTCCTGCAAGCTCACCGCCATCCTGCGCGAAACAAACCCAGCCGACCAAGGATAGCATACCCGATCCGGCACATCTTCTACAGGTGTCCTCTGCAATGCGGCGTGTGGCGAAGGATGGGATGGTGAGGAGTCGGTGAGGGCGGCCGAGGTTTGTGAGAAATATGGTAGAATGACTGTAACGTACACCTCGAATCGAAATACAGTTTGGCCAGTGAGAGCCGAAGGGTGAAAGGGTCCCAGAATGTTGAGACCGAGCAAGGGGGAGTGACCCGTGACAGGCGTCTGTGACTGCGCCGTGTGGCTTGCAAGTAGTTGTCGTCGCATCTTGCCTTTGTTCACACACCATCTTGGCTCTCCACCATGTCTGGACTCGATCTTATTTCCTATGCTGGTGTCTTGAACCTTGTTAAGCCTCCCAGGCCTGAAGAGCCTTTGCAAAGCCTTAATGAGCAGGCTGTGCTGGACGATCTTGAAGGAGAGCAAGAGACTGTTGCAGATCCTGAAGAGGGCAACACAGATGTGATGGAACTGCTGAACACAGTGGATCAAGTGTCCAAGGGGGTCTCAGATGGGACTCATGCAGAGTACCAGTGGTATGTAACTCTCTTTCTGGTCCCATTCATAGCTGACACCTGTTCCTTCAAGCCTCATACGCCGGTGTGAGGAGTTCCTGGTGCAGAAGAAACTTGTCAATCCTGGCTGTTTCTTCAGCAACAGGCCTCACAAGTATGCCCCGCAATTCATTGTTGCCTGGATCATGAATGAGTAAGTGGCATGCTCCATCTTTTGTGTTTTGTGTCCTCATCAGCAAGGTGCTGCAGATGTGATGAGCTCAACCTTGATGGGACCAAACGTCCATCCCATGAGGTGCGCGCAACTTATGGAACTGCTCAGAAGATGAGAGCTTCCATGACATATGCCTTTGGCCGCCTCCATCACCTTGGCACCATGCACTGGCAACACAACCCACATGATGACAGTGTGGCAGGTAATCCATCTGTGTCAGAGATGGTTTCTCGCTATATGGTCAGCTTGCACCGACGCAAGGTCAGAGCTGGAGAGACTTCAACAAGTGCTAGGGCCATCAGTGCAGTATGTTGTCCACTATGGTGGAAAAGGCTAACATTGGAGCTAACATGCCTGCCATGACACAGGAGACCCTGCTCAAGCTGTATAAATTCAACACTCTTCCAGAGAACTGGGAGTTGAAGGCATACACCCCAGGGACAAAGAACAAGGCCACTGATAAGTGGGGAGGTGGGCGCGCCCGACGGCTGCTTGGGCTGGCTTATACTATAGCCTTGTTATGTCTCCTCCGTGTGGATGAGGTGCTCAAGATCCAGAGTCATGATATCATCATACTAGGTGATAAGAAGATTCAACTGACCTTGCCATTCAGAAAGACAAACCAATGTGGAGGTGTGTCCAACTTTCAGGTTGTTGAGGCTTGAATACTGATCTTCTTCTCTCTGCACCTCAAGACATCAAGCCATTTGTGTTGTATGAGCTGCCTGAGTCAATGGCCCATCTCTGCCCTGTGCGAGCCTATCAAGAGTGGGTCAAAGTCTCCCAGATCACAAGTGGGTTCATTTTCCGCAGGCTGTCATCTGGGGACAGAATCTCAGAGAACAATCAGCCAATGGTGAGTGAGCAGTCTTTTGCCTGCTCCTTATGGGCCAGCAGACACTGACCTGCTGGTAGGCAGCTGAATTCTTCTTAGAGATGTTCCGCAACAACTTGATTGACATTGGCATTGATCCTGCTGCCTATGGCACCCACTCATTCCGTCGTGGTGGATGCCAATGGTTGTCCACTGAATGCAGGTGGTCTCTCAGACAAATTTGTGAGTGGGGTGGTTGGAGCACAGAGTTCACCCACATGACCATAGTCAAGTACTTGATCTCCTGGAATGATGATCCATCACAGCGACGTGATGAGTTCTTCAACTTCAACAGGGCCCCAGCCATGAAGTGCTCCACTTGTGGCCGCACTTGCCACTGCTCCTGAATCACGGTCACATTCGGTACAGAAATACATATGGCACGACATGATTCTATGTACACTATCACAGCACATACCGCTATTCCGATTCTTGTAACGTACGGTAGTGCTTCGCAATTGCAAAGTCAGTGTGCCTCACAAGGTACTCACCGCCTCTCCGGTACTTGAACTCCGAGCCAAAGCCATCAGCGTACTTAGCCTTGGCTTGCTCAGCAAGGCTGCGATTGCTAGCCATTCGCTCCGCCTTTAGTGCTGCACAGATGGCAGTATACGTCATCCGCCCATGCACATTCGAAAACTTCCGCCAGAACCCTGCCTCCGTGAGCTGTTGCCAGCTCGTGGCGATGTCCTAGACACACGAGACAGTGAGCAAGGTGTCACGGAGGACGACAGCGGCACGCCCTACTTACCTGCCAATGGGCCCAGTTCTTTTGCGTGCCCTTCCACTGGCCGGGCTTACCATAGCGATACACGTCTTGCCAATGCTTGAGCGCAATGGGCTCCCCTTGGATGCGCAACACTGCCTCCGAGGGGGTCCACACATCCGCCGTGTCGTCCCAGATTCTCATCAGCTGAGAGAGGTCCCTCGCGAACGAAATCGAAGGCGGATCCGGTACACTCAGCTTCGAGAAGCTGAGGGTCTTGCCGTTCCCAAGCGTGATGGTCCTGAGTGGCCCAGGGTCAGCGGCAGAGGCGGCAACGAGCCCTGCGGGTTGCTCGGGTGAAGCAGCGAGTCGTGATGGCATTGCCATTGAGGGCGCGGGACAGTCGTCAGAGGCACCGTCGACTCCATTTCCTCGGCTGGCGGGCACGACTCCTCCTTCCACGGCAGTGGCAGCGGCGACCGGGGAGGGTGTAGTGATGGCGTCGACTCCAGCGGCAACGTCAGAGGAGGGAGAGGGAGCGACACTGGCTCCATTGAAGTTCCCGCTCGCGACCATTGTCATCAGCGACGCAAATTTGATGTGGAGCAAACGAAGCTCCTCGGCGAGGTCGGGTTTCTCGCCGACCTGGGTGAACACACACAAACGCGCGTCAGTCGACCACCGATATCGACGACATCATGACGTGCCATCGGAGCACTCACCGGCAAGGCAGGCGTGTTGTTCCCGGTGCACCCATCGGCGTGTGCAGTCGTGTCCGTCGCACCAGGCGGCGGTGGCTTGTAAAGGGGGTGTGTCGGCCCATGATGGGAGTTGCGTTCGACGCCGCGGTCGGCCTGTGTGGAGGGAGAAAAAAAGGATGAACGGGAGGACGAGGGGGAGCGAGAGCGAGAGCAAAGGGGGTGAGGACGCACCCACGCCAACAGCGCCTTCTTCTCCGCTTCCGTGCGCATGTCCTTCGACCGCTCGGTGGGGAGGTACGGCCCCGTCGTCGAGCCCGTGCTGTCGGTGTTAGCGCCGAAGAGCTGCTCACGTCGCAGCGTCGACAGCTTCGTGCTCGCCTTCTTCTTCGGCTCCTTCGTGACCCCACCGTCTCGTGGCCCGCGGTGCTTGTTGCGTGCGCCAGCGAGGATGCTGCGGAGAGGAAGGCGAGCGTGTCAGTTCGGGTAAACGAGGTGGAGGGCGAACGACGACTCACCCGTCCCACGCCTTGCGGTCTGCGCTGAACGCCTGCAGCCGCTCGGTGAGCGTCGCCATGTTCCCTGTCTTCGGGAGCTTGTAGGTCTCGCAGAGGTCCCGGAGGCCTCCCCTTCTGAGGTTGCTGCTGGAGGAGTCGGTAGCGGGCGGCGCGGGGTACGGGAGTCGCTTCAGCGTCGTGGGGCAAAGACAGGCAAAGCGATGACTCACATGTCGAGGTGAACCACCGGCTGCACGCCATCGACGACCGTTCCAGGGAACGGCAAGGCCTGCGGCACCGACGACGGCGACGGCGAGTCTGGCGGCGGCAGGTCGACGTTCATCGCGCCGTCGTCCAGTGGGTCGCGAGGGGGAGGAGCAGCCTCGAGCAGAGGCCGAGGCACATGATTCACAGACATAGCGGCCGCGTATCCGGCGGACTTATCGATGGCGATGGCCGTGAGGAGGGCGAGGAGGATGCAGAAGAGGACCTTGGAGACGAGAGCTGCCCACGGGTCGACGCGAGCGAGAGCGAGAGCAACAGCGCGCTTAGCGGCGGCACCCCAAGGCGACGGTACGGGACAGTTAGCATATGGAGCAATTAAACGGGCGGGGGACGGAGGCGACGACAGAGGGGCAAACCCCTGACGACGACGAGCCCAGCCAACTCCGATTCAACACGAGCCACCGCACTGTGGCTCGCTCAGGGGATTCGAGGCCCGCACGGCCAAGCGAGGCCAAATAATAAGCCCCATCCCCGGGACGGGCCGGCGCTTAGCGGAGGCGCGCGCTGTGACGGGCACGTGACCGGAAGGCGAACTTCCCGAGAGAAGTGATCGTCATGCCGAGGATCAGATCATACAGCACGTGCCCACTCGACGTTGAACACTTCTTTTTCCTTTCTTCTATTTTTTTCACTCACGGTATCTTCTTTCTTTTCTTCCTCCACAATCTCGTGTCAGGATGTGTGGTCAATCTAGAGCGCTCACACCTAATGCCGGGGCACACAGGCCAATAAACCTAGTGCTCATTGATTATCGGATCTGTCGAAGCTACGGTACTAACGGTAGCTTGACGTCCGAGTCTCCTGATCTATTGGCCTGCTTCCTGGCTCTGACTCGGACTTTCCCCCTAGATTTTTTCTTGCCGTCGTATCTTTTCACCGCCTTGTCTAGCTTCTCGTGGGTTTGCTGGATCGCGCCGAATAACGTCAAGCTCAACCAAATGTTCGGTGTCACGCACGGTTTGGCAATGGGTGTGCTCACCTTTGACTGGGGTCAAATCACTGCCTTCAACGGTTCTCCTCTTCCAACTCCGTGGTGGTCAGCTGCCAACATTGGTATCGCTATCGCATTCTTTTCATGGTTCCTGGTCCCCATTCTTTATGTGAGTTCTATGTATCGTCTCTTGTTTTTTTTTTACCACTTCCCCACAGTACACCAATACCTGGTACAGCGCATTCTTGCCCATGGTTTCCTCACAATCGTTTGATAACACGGGCAGCCCGTACAACGTCTCACGGATTATCAACGATGATGCCACCTTCAATATTGAAGCTTACAAGGCTTACAGTCCTATTTTCATTTCCGTAACCTTCGCTATTTGCTATGGTCTCTCATTTGCCACGGTCACTTCTACCCTCACACATACCTTAATCTACAACCGAAAGATGATTTGGAATCGGGCCCGTCGGCAGCCTGATATCCACGCTCGGCTCATGTCCGTTTACAAGGAGGTTCCTGTTTGGTGGTACCTCGCTATCTTCTGTGCGCCTATTAGATTGTAAGACTCAGCGTGTACAGGCACTGACAACCTTCGAAGTTACTATGCTTGGATCCGGTGTTGCCATCATAGAAATCTGGCACACAGATCTCCCTATCTGGGCTTTCATCCTCGCTCTCATTATCGGCGCGTCTCTAAATTCTCTGCGTGAAATTTATACCTAGTTGACGTCCCTCCTCTCATTCAGCATTCGCGTATACGATCCCGATTGGTGTCATTGCTGCTACCGCGAATCAGCAGATCAGTACTAGCGTCGTCACCGAGCTAATCATTGGCCATCTTCTCCCTGGTCGACCGACTGCGATGATGATGTTCAAGACCTGGGGTTATATTACGATGTTTCACGCGATAAACTTCACCAATGACTTCAAGGTCGGCCGATAGGCCCGATACATGAAGATCTCTCCCCGCTCGATGTTTTTCTGCCAAGTCGTTGCTACTGTCATTTCTGGCACGGTGCAGCTCGGTGTGCAGAATTGGCTATTCTCCAACGTTGAGGACGTTTGTAGCCCCACACAAAAAGACGGATTTATTTGCCCTTCAACCACTGTGTTCGGTACTGCGTCGATCATCGTGTGTTACATTTCTTTAACATTCGTCCCTATTCCTGAAGTGGTCCTCGCAGTGGGGTGTCATTGGCCCGCAGCGTATTTTCTCTCACGGCCAGCTTTACTACGGCCTTGTGTCCTTCTTCTTGATAGGTGCAGTTCTTCCGATTATCCAGTGGACATTGCACAAGAGGCTCAAGATCGGACTCCTGAGATACCTCAACTTCCCGGTCATTTTCTCTTCGATGACTACGATGCCACCTGCGACCCCAATCAACTTTGTGCCTTCGGTTCTCGTTTGCTTCATATTCAACTACGTGATCCGTCGCCGACACTTCGGCTGGTGGACGAAGTACAACTGTGCGTGTATTATTATTTTTGTGATATCCTGGGCCATCCCCAGATTCCTGATGCTCCTGAGATGATAGACGTGCTATCTGCTGCTTTGGATGCGAGTTACGCTATCGGTATTGTCTTTATCTTCTTCACTCTTCAATATCCGGACAATGGCAATATTGGCCTCAATAGTATTCAGAATTGGTGGGGCAACACGGTGTTTTTGAACACGGCCGATGCCAAAGGCACTCCGCTCAAGACACTTTCGGATGGCCAAACATTCGGACCTAAAAGCTGGCATTAAAAAAACCTGGTTCCTGTGTTCATCTCGTCAGTATCTGTTGCAGCATTTTAATGCTCACTGACGCGTTGAGGACGCCCATCGGAGAACGTTGACATCACAGCGTTATCGCTATCTATCTATACTTCTTTTTGTACTATACTTTAACTTTAATATACATGGGTTCGACGCTCTTTGCCACCTGTATGCAGCATCCTCTGCACATCTTTGCCCTCGTCTTCATCAGGACAAACTTCCCACGTTAACGAGGCATCAGCGAGCGTTAATGGCGTTGGATCTCGTTAACGAGTGGTGTGTCGCGCCACGTGCGTACAAACCTGCGTCGATGGCGAGACTCCTATGCACTGAAAGTTGCATTGAAGTAAGGCTTCGTCTTACCACGGCTTCTGGAGAACGCCGCCAGGAATTGGTCAAATATTCTGAGCACTCTACAGATGGCCGAATGTGTAGGTTTCTGTACAAGGCATGGTGATAAGTCGTAACTGAATCGCTGAGGTTGGGGATCACCTCATGCTGGGCGGCTTGTCGTGTCCATGGTGGAAAGTTCAGTGCGAGGCTAGAGAGCATTCTGCACGAGTAGCACCAGAACCTAGTAGTAGTCATGTGTTGGAAGTGCAGAGCTCTGTGTGATAAGCCAAATTGCCTGTATTTTGTCTGCGCTAGTCTCGTCGGGGGCCTGCAGAAAACGCTCATAACCATTGAGCGCATGCATACGTTGATTTGTAGACAGTAATTCTGGCTT
>WITN01001423.1:0-18106 GCA_015025155.1 Lactarius quietus | reverse complement strand
ACAGCTTTCCGTTTGGTAACCTTACACCAGCCAAGCGACATGGCTATAGAACGTCGCATCGATGGAACCGGTGACACTGAAATGGCACCTACCTGGCCGCACATATGGACTGGAGCGGAGCACATGTGACTACCGTTGTGTTGTATCACCTAGCAAGGGCAACCATAAGAATATGTGGTATTTGACGTGCGGCAGAGTCACCTTTACACAGGTCTCTGTGCACCCCCGTGACCCCGAGAGCTCGCAAGGTTCTCCACATAGATGATCCTCAATTCTGCAACTAGTAGGTGTGATATTGGCGGAAGAGTGGGACATGACGCGTTAAAACTCACATATGATCTCCTGGATGGCCAGCACTAGACAGCCATGATAGGTCAGCCAGGTAAGTCATATCGTAAAAACCGAGTTCGAACACACGTACATCTGACTACAGGGCGGTGCTGGAAGGCCGTCACCCTCGCAGAAGGAACAACTATGGATACACGTATGGTTGGTCAAACAGTCGTGGTCATTTTTATGCGAACGGCTGCTCCGGACACAAGTCAAGTTGCAGGAACCGCACTGCAACCGACAGATTTCGATGCTAGCCCGCAGATCTATGACGGCACTGTCGAATATTCGGCGTAGCTCTTCGATACTCGCGTGAACCCCTTCGAATCGTTGTATGTTCGACTCCAGCCAGTTCTCAACGTGGGCTACCCGCAGGTCGACAAGATGTGTCAAGTACTGCACAAGATCGGAGTGCCACTTAGAGTCGTCGATGTATTGCCTTTGAAAAGTCTGATCCCAGGATTCACGGAGAGTTGAAAGTGCACGTTCGTGGTCTTCCACAGGGGAGTTTGGCTCTAAGAATACAAATCGTGCTTGCGTATCCTTTGCCTCGATCACAATGTCCGTGTCGAAGTTCTAGGTCCTTTAGTTGGACGCACCGTTGCTTATACCTGACGCGTACCTTCAATGGCACTGGATCGGGGTAAATTTCGGATAATCCAGTCTCCAATGCATTCGATAAGGTCGCAAGAAGGGAATTTGTACGGTGGATGGCCATATTTTCTTAAATGGGGACATCAGAGGCAGAGAGTTTCTTAACACTGTAACGCACGTGACATAGCTCCCCAATCGTTTGCCTATCAGGCATCCCGGGTTAGTGGTTCACTCAGCCGGATAGTTACTTCAATCGAACCTTCAACTTGGCCATCAAAGTCTTCAGCGTTAACAGGAATTCCCCTGCATTAGGATGTGACGTTGGCTGCCGGTCGAGGGTCTTTTTCACCTTCCTGAAAATCTGGTAGAATCCCTCTGATTCTATCACTGGCCACGGAATAATAGTCAACTCCCCTGCGTGAAGGCGACTGATAAAGTTAGAATCTTGTTCGTCCTCAACTATCTTCTGAAACTTGAGCAAAAATCTAGACCTCATCAGTGGAAGCGCAGAGTATGTACATATTTGAGACTCGCTCTTTCTTCACTTCAACCTTATCCTAGTCAATGACGTCCTGACGCAGCATGTGTAAGAGTGACATATCCCACACCACACATGGTTGACCTGCCTTGATAATGACCAAAAGCCTGGACTGGAAGAGCGATGGATTTGACTCTCTATCCAAAATGGAGGCGCTTGACTGGAAAGACTGAAAAAGGCCAGTGATATCCCTACCGAGGGCAAAGTTATTTCGGAATAGAACCTACATGAGGCACTCTCTCAGAAACACAAGTAGGATCACAGGGTAAGGTGTGCACTTACAAGATTAGATAAAGCCGCATTAAAAAGAACGAGAAGGCTATCCTCTTGTATTGAACGCTCTAAAGTGTGTACGGCTGTAATTCCACGGAATTCAGATTGCGCGGAACAAGGAGGAATTTGCGGCATCGAGCGCACCTTCAAAATCTAGTGCTACTATGAGCGCGTCCTCAGTAGGAGAAACGGATAACCAGACACCCTCTAAGCAAGGTCAAATATTATCATAGTCACGAACGCCCCAAAACCAACCTGTGGTACGCATCGCGCTCCCAGCGAACGAGGTATCCAGGAGATGATTTAGGGTGAAGCTCTTCCCCACAGATTGCTCTCCCATTGATGATACAACCTTCACGGGCTATCACCGGGGTAATGTGAACCAAAGTAGTGAGCTCGTTCGGCGCAGTGAAGCCTTACCTTTGTGGCCCAATATGACTGAAAAATTGATTCATACCAGCCTACCGACAGGCTGTCTGCAATTCTGTCCACTTCCGCCCCAAGTAGCGATTTTTCGAGTTCCGTTGACAGAACGCCGTCCTTGAGCGGGACGAATCTGTTCTGATGGGTGATCGCGATCTGGATTGGGATGAGGCATAAAAGGTCAGCTAGCCATTCGCCGGCTCGGAAACGGGAGACCGGCCATTCCGGATTGGAAATGAGAGTGCGCGTGAATGAAGTAAAGACCCAAGTGGAGATGGTGGTGCCCTCGAGTACACCGCCGGTCGGTTTATGTGACGTCTTTATGAAATTGCGAATCATTTTTGAAAAGTAAGAAGAAAATGGGCGGTGATTTTCGTCAGTGACGAAGGTTAGTGTCCTCTGCTGCCGCTCGCTCGAGGATGTTATCGTATCCCGCTTCACTTCTGCCACAACGGGGAATCGTGTCCAGACTTCCGAATGGCAGTCAATTAAGCAGTTATGAGCTGTCATTTCGTTGTGACTCATTGGTGCCTTGGTACGCTGTTCCTGAAACGTGAACTCTGCGGCATTAGAAGTAATGTCCAGGATGACAGATCGACAAGAATGCGTTGCAACTTCGAGACCGATGAGGTGGATGTTGTTCCGAGTTACGATAGACGTGAGAAGTGCCGCATCGAGGTTGACAGGAAAATGAGGAAGTGTTATAGAAATTCCGTCTGTAGATGCGAATGTCGTCCAATGATACGCCGTTACCGTGGAAATGCCTGCTTTTTCTTGAACGACGAGCGCGCATGATCCGTCTGGGGAAGAATAGACCGCACGTGGCACCTTGGGTAGCTGAACTGAGGCAGGTCTGCAATTAAGCGTCAGAGAATCCAAAAAGGAATGGTGGAGAGTACGGTGTACTTAGGCTGTAGCATTATCAATGAGAAAATTCTCGCTTGAGCAGTGGAATCTACGAAGAGTATCTCTTCGCGGCCATGAACGAAGCACGCGTGAACAATGGACTCCCCATAGTTGTAGAACGGAAGAAGGTCAATGGTAGATCCCATTCCCCTCAAGGACCCACGCTCGGGATCGAAAACAAATATGTGGAGTTGCATCTATCAAGCATTTGTTATACGAATGCGATGACAATCAGAATAAAAGACATACCTTGGCGGGTGAATAGATAGCTAGCATGCGCTTTGACTCATCAGTGGCAAAAAGGCAAGTATCGCCGATTTTATCCCGATGGAATAGCTTTGCGAACGATCGTCGTCGTGTGGCAGCATCGATGCGACTGAGACTCTCGACATATATTTCGATATTTCCCTGAGGATTGATGAGGCCCACGAGAATTCGGCCTCCTTCAAGTAGATGAGCGTATCTGAGGAGCAAGGTAAGCGTAGGATTAAAGAGATCAACCAACACCGTAGTACTTTACGACGGTCAACGAAGAGACGCGGAACGAATGGGTAAGCCGTCTCTCGAGGATAGGTGTCGGTACGTAAGATCGATCAAGCTGCACTTTCTGGCTCTCGTCGGCACGCAAGTGTAAGAGGTGAATACGATATTCTATCTCATCTTCTTGTAAAGACTCTCGACGGCCTCTTATATCATAAGTATCTTTTTGAGCAGATGAGACAATTTCGCGTCTGAGAGAAGCCATTAAACAAACCTCGGGAGTAATTCGATTTCTTGATTTCGAAGTGGTCGAGATAGTCAGTTGTGGGCCTGCGTCAGACTAAGTTTTCAGTGTGTTCCAAATACTACACTGGCAGGTGACGTACCATCTAGAGCGCTGTGCAGTCACATCCTTGACTTGACGAACGAAATTGGACCACAGGATCTGTACTTCTCGAGCTTTCTCGATTTCTACTTCTCGTTGAACGTTCTTGTCACATTCCTTTTTTTGTATTAACAGGATTTGTCGACAAATTCCAGTCACCAAGGTGTCGACTTGTTTTGCGAGTAACGCATACGCGACCCTCTGGACGTCAGTGACGGCCTCATGCAGATAATGGCCGACAGGAATAGTCCTGAGGTCCGAAAGAAACTCAGAGTCAGAGATCGATGATGCACGTTTGCTGGCGCCTAGCCACAACCCTTCTTCTCCAGTAGTGGACCTGAAAAAGCCCCTCAGCCGAGACAAGATGCCTTTCTCGTCCTTTGCCAAGGTTTCAAGAACTGCAAGGACGCTCCTTTCGTCTGGTTGCTTGAGAACGGCATCTGCCACGTGCAAAGTCTGATCCGTACCTACACCCGTCGTGCCACGCGAGCCCAAGTACAAAAGACGGAGGAATTGCAAGCGCTTCTTTTTGAACTGGAATTCGGGAACTGTCAGGTAACTTTCGGTATTAGCATCTCGTATGGCATCCATCAGCGTCTGTTCCATTCTTGGATAAAGTAGAAATAGGCAGAGGAGGAGGCCTAAAACATTATTATTAACAAAAACACCAAAGAGATCGTGCACTCTTACTTTCCGCCTCAGTATCAACACTTTTGTTCCCCGGTCGCTTCGGAGAACTAAACCCTTTCAAAAATATTTCGCGTCCAAGCGATCTGTGATCGAGTATGATAGACAAGAACTTGTGGGGAAATTTTCAAGGCTCACGGAAATGCTTTTAACAACTTGTCGACAACGAATTCCGCCACTTCGGACCGTACTTGTTCGAATTCTCCTTCTATTTTTGCATGCATCTCCGTTCTCCGTTGGGAAAAGATCTTCTGGAAATCCTTCTCTACATCTTTCTGTCCGCCTTCCCAGGAATCGTGCTCTTTTGGAAACCTAGTACGGAGGTCCAACACTGTGATCAACGCCTCTGTGGACATGATATCCAAATTCTCGGGGAGAACCAACGCAACCCTATCTCCACTGAAAGACCATCCGATCAGGACGACTACCTCTGAAAAAGAAGACACAGAATGCTTACAAACGAAGCCTTATCTGCTCAGCGGGTTGGCGATCGTAAGAAAAGGGATCCACAGTCATCGTCTCTGGCATGAATGTAGCTGTCATAAAACCTTGGACTTTTTCTCCATGAAGTAGCACTGGATGTAAGGTTCTTGGTTCTGAATCCGAAACGGGAAGCGGAGCCCGGTTATCAATAGGGGGGATGTTCATCTTGCAATAGACAGTGATTTCCGTTAATGAAGAGTCACGGGCTTATGCTACGGAAGGGCTTACCACGAACCCCGCTCGGACGGTAACATTCTCTTCTTGATCCTTTCTTTTCGCCACCTTGAAAGAAACGAACCGGTCAGAGTCAGAGTCAGTCGAGATGTCGTTGTCGTTGTCGTCGTCGTCATCGTTGTCGTCATGCCACACAAGTGCCTTGGAATCTTCACTGGATAGCAAGCAAACCAGTTGATCGCATAGCTTGTTTAAGTATCTATGTCGAACCATTTTATTAGAGACAGATTTCTGTGGGAAAGTCGACAGTACCGCATGAATGTCACTCTGTTTCTCTGCACAGGCGAGTCTGCACGGTCGTCCCAAGTTGTGTCTTCCGGCCAATAGATGACGTAGACTTGCTCTTCGGAAGTTGACAGGGATGAACGCACAATATATAGTCCTGATCTCAGAACTGGTTCAGAACCTGCAGCCGTATCGCCATTCTCTCGCATAAGCAATTTCCGGGCACTGTCAATATGACATTAGCTCGCTTGGACAGAAAAAGAAGCACTTACGTGATATCGTCCACGGCATTGATTTCAAGGAGAAACCTCACGATCTCATCTTTCGAACCATAGATTCCGAACGGCTTGAGAACAATGTTGTCTAGTATTTTGAAGTTGACCTTCGTAATAGAAGAATAAGCACCAGGGGAGAGCGCGTTGATAAATTGTTGGAGTGATCCCTGTGCGATAACGATCTTGTCAACTAAATCTTATGAGTTTCGAATATAACGGAGGAAGAGAAACATTACCGAGGCCCCCAGTGCCGTGCTCTGAGATCAAACTGAGAAGGGGATACATCCTCTTCACTTGGCAAGGGAGATTCGTGCGGCTTAATGGGAAAGCTAATGGTGAGGATTGGGTCTCTCCGGGTCCATTGAACTCATAAGGTTGGGGCTGGTGGTGCCTAGCTGAAACAAACGCAGAATGTAAATCACCCATATAAATAGCGCACTGTACTTTCTCCTTACCATCTGCTTAAAGTAAGACGTCCGTGTATTTGAGAAAGAATGGGTGGTTTGGATCCCAACGGCAGCACGTCAAATATGACCCCTGATGATGATAATAAGGTGTCATACCATCCGCATTGTATTCAGGCCTTGACATGATAAGTTTGAGGTCCATGTCAACTTCTGCCTCTTCCGATGAGAGTGCACTCATGCTATCTGCCGATTTTCAGTAGATGGTGAGAAGAAAACACCCCAATACCAACCGAAAGCGCTTTTGATAAGTGGTGTTGTAGGTGGTCGCTGCAAGATGATGGAGAGTTTGAAGTCGTTGATCCGTTGGGGAAGATTATACGTGGGAGAAAGGCAAACAGAAACAGGTATGGGCGCTTATCGATACAGACGGTTGCCGGTTCGGAACGGTCACAATAACGAAAAAGGGGGCCACACAGAAGGCAAGCAGGAATGAGACGAAAACTTGAACGAGAACCAGAGGGCCCTGGGAGGCCCGTTGTTTTATCAAAGAGGGGAGGCTTTGAGGCCTTCACGTCATATACAGAGTAATAATAGCCTTGTAAGAGGTATTTTAAAGTTCACTGGAGTGCGCTAACTTAGTTGGTGACATTTGTCTGCTTTGAGGCATGGTGTAGGCATTGGCGTGGCGCTGTAATGGCATGATATTTGTGACAACTGAAGTGTAGTTGTCAGTTGAGTGTAGACTAAGACTGGTCCGAGTCTTCTAGATGAGATCGGTTGTTAAGGAGAGCATCAGCTGGCTGGAACAGTAACTAGACATCCCTAATACTATTCACGATACACTGCTGAGTCTATTGCCCCGCCACCTGTTTTAGCGGCGGTGCATCCACTGATTTATGTCCCATAGTAAGTTTTCACTCCACACGATTGGATCGTATATGAACTGCTCTGTATGAGGTTGTTTAAAACTACACACAATGTGGCGGATGGCGGGGTACTGATCTTGTCATCCTCCATTGGTCACTTTAGGCAGTAGAACTGAAAGATGTTTCTATCTCTGTGAGAATCGCATCCAACAGCCAGACCAGCAACAGTTACAGCATGCCATAGCACTTCCACAGCCCAGGCCATCGGTAACCAGAACTCACCGGCCATCTTTATATCGATGATATCCCGCAATCCCCATTCGACGTTCAAGAGTCAATAGTAAGTTCAAGAAACGGCAGTTTGTTACGCCATGGGTTACGCCCTCTGCTGTGGCGTCGTGCAGGACTGGTGCCAAGTTTCAGATCGAAGGCAGATATGATTTTCCCATACCTATCTCCTTGCCCAAAAATTTCCAACTGGCAAGGGGACCCTTTTATCGCAGTAATCACCATTTCAGGAGTGTAGACACATATAAGACATTAGCACTGTGGTCTTTCTAGTGACTTACTCGTAGTGAAGACAAAAAAATGAAAATGAAAGATGGTACATTTATGGTTTGGTTTCACACTGACTGCCGTTCTGGGTCCGTTCACTATACGATCGCGCTGTTCTTGACCGACTCCTGAGTCTCGGAAAGAGATCGGGGGACAGATAAGATCCGGAGAGAGAAGTGAGTCTGAGTGTGCCTCTAGCTATCGCCGTCACAAGATATGAACATCAGTGCCAGGCTGGACCCATCCTATTGTCCTCTAGTTGAGAGTGATATGGGAAAGGGATGGGTCTTGGGATGATGTGTGAATGCTGCGCAGAAACGAGGACCGAGGAGTGGGAACCCGCGAGATTCCACATCGAGACTGTTTCATTCATTCTACTATGCTGAGCCTGCGTTGCCGTATTTTCCTGGTCTGCTTACCTGGATCCCCTCCTGGTTGTACAGAGAAACCGATTGACTCGCATTTTGTCTTTCTCCACTATAAAACTTATCACTGCACAGATAAATTACAGATATTGGTTTATTAAAATTTCCTTTCGGGAATTAGCTTGCCCTAATAGTGTGTGACCTCAGTGAGGTCACCGCTACGCACTCGAGCTGTCAGCATATTACCAGAAGAGGGGTGACGGCCTGGGTCTGCAACTGCCAACGGGATATGTGGGAGTCGTCCCAATCACCAGGTTGGACGGGATTTCCGTTCTCAGACTCATCTAAGCTCAAACTTTGATGCCTCGTGAATCAATGATAAGGCAATCCAGAGGTCGTGTGTTGGTTTGCGTAACCAGAGAAGCGCCATGAGCGGAGACTCATCTGATTGTTCTCTGGGATTGGGCATATTGTGGCGGAGACCATTAGGGGAATGACGTACATGCATACTCGGTACCCTCTTTCCTCGTCCTGCCTGCTTCCACGAGGACAGAGTTTTGGGACCACAGCAATGCAGAGGGCTGACGCAACCCTGTTGCGCCCTGCGGACCTATTGCCTGAGGACTTGTGGGCCCGGTTCAGTGCGTCATGATTCATGATAAATACTGAAATAATGTCTGACGCGAACTGTGTTGCCGAGTGGCGCTGCAATTGACGCTCCCTCTACGCACGGCAATGACTTCCGAGTTATCGACCCACCATCTACTCTTCCTTCAGCTCTGGCCACAGACACTCCTGTATATATTACCTAAAAACCCTAAGTACGTATTTATTTGCCTGCGCTCCTTCTCGAACCCGCAAGCAGAAGGATATAACAGTCTTTTTGAGAGAGACACTGTCTGTGGTGGGATGATCGACAAAAGCCACGCATATAGTCACCACACAGCAAATGCATATCAAGTGTCGTCAGAGAGTGTATTCTAAAGAGAACGTTCTAAGTTACAATGCCCTGTTTAGCCATAAATAAGCAAGGCAACTGAGGTATGTTCCCTCATTCCAGATTGATAGTGTGAGACCCAGCAGAATGAGATGGATATTGGAGTTGGCAAGGCTCCCCCGTTGCCGCCGATGCTAGAACACCTCGGCGACATCGATGTTCAGGAGCACAAGTCAATCTGCACCCCGAGTCGGAATACGGGCTCAAGATCCTCGCGCACGACTAGCAGTTGACGTATTGTAGACGCTCATGGGTATTACGTACGCGCAAACAAGCAATGTTCCCGATGCGTCCGTAGGTAGTGATGTTGTACTGTCGGTTGCCCTCAGGACAGAGAGGACCAAGGTAAGAGAGGCCAACTAGCACTAGCGCGTGGATTATATGGTTCGCCAGAAGAGGTCATCACAAGCAGCTATGGTCGATCGTGAGTAGCGCGCTCACTGGCTCTCCTCTCGGCAAGGCCTGGAGAGACTGACAAGGTGTCAGAGGGCGAATAACAATATTCCACCGTGTCGTCCAACTCTCAGGGAAATGGCAGCCCTGCATACGCACCAGCCAAGTAGTCGAAATCAAAACGCCAGGGGTGGTTCAGAGAATGCGCAATGTAATGATGAAGAATGTAGGGGCAGAAGGACAGCGAAAAGTTAGACCTAGTTAGGGCCTATAGGGATTCGGTCAGAGGGTTCAAAAAAGATATCAGGGTAGATTGCTGACCATTTTTCCTTGTAGTGGACGTACTACAGTAGGACATCAGCTATAGGGTGACTGTCGCTGCGTCGTGAGGGGAAAGGGGAGGGCGGAGTTGGGCCAAAAGCCGCATTTATTTACCTTCGGAGGTGAGATGTAATCTTGCTCGTGCATGCGGATGGAAAGAGAAAAGGACCCAGTTGGGGAGCGGAAAAAGCGTGGAAGATGGTTGGGGTTGTTGGGGAAGACAAGACATGGAAGTTGACAGCGCTGACGTGGGAAGTTGAGATCGTGCCGCAGATGGAAGCAACCCACTCTAAGCCGTCTCTTCCGTCTCTTCCGAGATTTCTCCAGCCCTCGAAGTCGCCATTGACGACTCAGACTCCCGGACCTGTCCCAGTACATGCAACTTATAGCCACCAACGACCTTTCGGACAGGCACAGGTGTTGTGGTGGCCATGTGCGTCGCCCCGCACCGTATTGCTTTTCATCCCTGGTCCGTGCACCTCCCTCCCCCCATTCCTCATTCTACTGACACACGAAATTTCAGGCAACCCAGGGCTACTCGACTTCTACATTCCGTTCTTAGACGCGATCTACCACGCGGCCAACTCTTCCGTCACCATCTTCGCCCACGGCCATTTAGGCTTGTCCTCCTACTTCGGCGGTGACCGCTCCTTCCCCGACACCTCTTCCGTGAATCTGCCAGCGCAAATACAAGCGCACGTTGAGTTCCTCGACGAGCTGCTCGCTGCATATGGTCCCGAGACGAACGTGCTCCTGGTGGGACATAGCATTGGCTCCTGGTTCATCCAGGAAATGCTCAAGGCCTCCCAGCCCAATGCGCGCCGCGTTGAGGCGTTCATGCTATTCCCCACGATATCCGAAATCTGCAGGAGCCCAAATGGAAAAATACTTGCAGTACGCACATCTGCACCTGTTGTTCGTAGTTCGTCTAATGCCTCGCCCGCGCAGCCCATCTTCCGTCCGCCGTGGCCGCGCGTCGTTGCGTATCTCTCGATGTTCGTGCAACATACGCCCCTGTGGCTCCTCGGCCTCGTCATGCATTCATGGCCGGAAAGCCAACTGCAAGTTCTGCGTTGCTTTTTGCAAGCACCCGCGGCGATATACGCATCCTTCACGATGGCGGACGACGAAATGAAGACGGTCCGCGAACTCGATACGAGCCACCTGGGCGAATTTGGGAACAAATCCTGGTTTTATTACGCGGAGAGAGATGACTGGGTCGGTGGGCAGCGAGAGGTGGTCCTGCGCGTCTTGAGTGGAACGCCTGCGGAGGCGCGGGTAGTACATGGTCCAAGTGATATCCCGCATGGGTTTTGTATCGGTGAGGAGATTTTTTCGTTTAGTTGATGTTTCTGACTCCATTTTTGGTCAGATCATAGTGCCGAGGTAGCCGCGCAATGTGTGAAATGGATGAACGCAGGGGGGTTCTTGGAGGATGCAGGTATACCAGAGGAAGGGGCTTGACAGTCTCAGATGTAAATCATGTTGCTACTCGCAGCTCCAGTTCCATGGAGAGACTGGATTCGAGACGACCGACACATTACGCCATCAGATCATAGTTGGCGTTTTTGGCCGGTCCGAAGTGGAGTGAGGAACGATTGGATTGAGAGTCTTCGAGTGAACGAAGGACGCGGCACATGTTCGAGTCGTCTTCTTCCTTTCCTCCATCCATCCACTCCACTGGTTTGAAGAACCAGACCTCTTTTCTTTTTCCCGACCGCTATCCCAGTAGCTTTGCCTCGGGACCACTTATAGCCTTATGACTCGGAGACCCATGTCTTCTGGCCCTCATAGATCGAGAAGCCCTTCGTGTTCCCGCCTACTCTCTACGTAGTTGCAGTCTTCATATCGTTGTTAGCCATTAGAACATACAACAGCTAAATCACGCTGATCCCCTTCCCGTCTAGCGTCTCACCAAACCCGACACATTAAAAGTAGTGACACGCAAAGGTTGCGAAATAAAGTCGAAAGGAACAACTACTATATGCCTCCACAATTTACCAACGATGAGCAGTATCTTATCGTACTTCACAATGCGGCGCTAAGAATTCATTCCTTCAGAGGCTATATGATGGCCGATATCAATGGGTGCACTCAAAAAGATGCTAGCAGTATGGTTAACTAGACAAAAAAAATCCAAGGTGAAGTTCACGCGTTGGTGCCATCCATTCACATAGTAAGTAGGCTATCCGGTACATGGGTGACATCGGGATAGCATAGCTGGTCCACATACTGACGCCGAATTTTGTTCTGAATACCACGACAAAACATATCCTACAGGAGACTGAGTCTTCTGAGAACTATTGAGTACCAGAGTCGCGCGTGCACTGAAAATTAACACTCACCCAAAATGTACTGTCAAGCGCCATAATGAACAAAGTTCACCCATCTCTCCAGGCTGATTCCTCTCTTTTCCCTCAGCTTCTGTGTCGCAACCCGCAGCGCTCCAGCTGTTCGCTCATAATACGGCACGCCCGGCTCTTCGCCGGAGAACAGGGACCCGTAAAAGTTTTTGGCTAGGTCTCGCCCGTCGGTATCTGCCATCGCCCACATGGTACCGACGACGCTGCGGAACCCACAGTACTGCATTGCTGCGGTGAGATGAAGCGCCTCGTCCGCTACGCTCTCTTCCGTGATTTCCGCGGCGTGACAGCAAGAAAGGAATGCGAATTCCGCGTTGGGAAGCTGGGACTGTGCGATTTTCAGCAGCGTGAGACGTGACTTCCCGTGGAGCTTGAACGAAGCATCGAATGGCTTTCCTGCCTCCAGTACCCCGTGGCATGCGAAATGGGCAAGCTGGCTGCCCCGGAGGCCCTCTACTACGGATTCGACTGTGGCCGCACTTGAGACGAGAGCCGTTACTGTGGCCTGTTCTTCGAGCTTTCGTATGACCTTGATTTCTCCCTTCACGCCTGGAAGAGAATGGTCTGGCTGGGCAACGAGGAATAACGAGGGCTTGTCCAGAGTCTGTGTGCTTTCCTTGCGAGACTCTATGAGGGCGGAAAGCGATGGTGTGTATGAAGGAATATAGAGATCCGAGAAGTATCGCTTTGAAGGCTCGCTTGATGATATCGGGCCCATAGCGTGAAGGGGAAGCGAACAGAAAACGGATGTTGGGCACCACCAGATTCGAGATTGCTCTGGAACGCCTAACACGCGAAGCTTCTCGATGACCGGTTCTCCGACAAGTGTGTAGAGACCTTTAAGTACGGAGGATAGAGCATCCTGGTACTCTGGGGAGTCGAGACCATGCTTCCGCGCCTGAGCTAGCTCGTCCCGTAGTTTATTTGCGCGATCATAGAAATCATCGCCGGTAGGAATGGAGCAAGGGGGTAGATCGTGGAAGAGGATGAGGATATCAGAGCGCCATTCGCAATGGTTGACAATAATTACGGGGCCACATGAGGCGGCAGAGCGGAGAGTGCTGAATGATGGCGCCGTCAAGAAACCTTCCATTCCCGGTAGTCCTTGGATTTGTAAAACCAGTGCGTCCCGCTCCTCCACCAGTTTCCGCTGCTTGACCACAAGCCGACTAAATGGATCGGTAAAATCAGCAGCGCCATCTAATTTCCCACTCGGTGTGATGGATATGGTCAGCTTCTCGAGTTCTTGGTTGATCTTGGCAAGTCTCTGCGCCAATGGAGAATCTTCCTCGACAAGTTGTGCCACGGGGGTACGGAGGCCACGCATCTCGGACCACAGTAATGCTCGCCCTTGCTCAAGTATCACAATGGCCTCTTCAAGCCGACCTAAGTCGATCTGATACGACGCGTAGTCGAGTGGCACCCTCTGACAAAAGTCACCCATTGCAACGAGACGAGTGTGCTGAGTCGATACTGTCGGAGCAAAGGACAAAGACTTTTGCATTAGTGACATTGCGCTCTTGTATGCCGTCAAGACGGAGGGATGGTCGTTACGTCGCGCATGCGAGGCCCATATGCAAGCAAGTCTGAATCTGTCGTGTTCCCGTGCATATTGATCATCAACGGCCAACGACATTAATCGCATGCATTCATCAAAGTCCTCTCTTCGACCAAGCAGCCGCCTGCGGGAAAATAGACATCTCACAAGCCGTTGAATTACATGAAAGCGATAGCACACTGTCATGTTCGATTTGAGGACGTCGTATCCGAGGGTAATTGACTCGTCGAGGTAGCTAGTCTCGTTGGTATTATCGAACGCAAGGAGAAGAATGTCGCGCAGGGAAGCAAGGCAGTCGACTTTCTCGACATCACTGGGATCGGTAGCGTCGAGTAGCAGCCGACAATACTTGATGGACTCTTTTATATCGGATATATCATTGGTATGGGAAAATTTTGTTTTATACCAATCCGCGAGTGTAGTGAAGAGGCTTTTGCGATCTGAGGTCTCCAGGGTGTTGGAGAGCCGTTCTTCAATATGGCGTATTTTTTGCTGTATTTCTGCCGTGGAAGAATTCTCCTGCAGAATGTATGACCTGTCCATGAGTTCCCCGGATTTTTCCTGGCTTTGAGAGGAAGGATCAACAGCTTTTGAACGATAAGATTTCGCTTCTTCTTGGCTCTCGACGAGATTGTAATTTTTGACACGCTCTCCAACGAGAAACGACAAGGTCTCTGTGATCTGAAAACGAAACCCTTCGTCGATTAGGGAAGAGCTGAGTAAACCTCGGAGACGGGCAATTGCCACTTCGAAATGTTCTGGGTTCATGAAGACGACAGATCCGGAGAGCGCAAGCATTGCGGCATATAATGAAGCCACATCCCGAATTGGCCCCGGACACTCTCCAGGCTGATTTGGATCGAGGATCTTTTTGAAGAGCGCAGTCGCATCCTCGTAATCATTATTTGAAGCCGTTTGCGTGAAGCGATGGTAGAGTTGCCTGGCGAGCACGTATAAGATATCGTACGAACCTGGTGGGCACACCTTCTCTGCGTCCCGTAGGCATTGAATGACTTCGTCGAGAAACTGGATGGGCCTTCCTCTGCACTGTTGGGCTTGTAAAGCCTGATTAAAGGACAACAAAGCTTGTAAGGGGGTGCCTGAGTCTGCAGATATAGTGAGGAGTTCGCGGAAGGGGGCCACTATCTCCGCGATATTCTGTGTCGCATGACCCGCTTCCAACTGCACTTGAACGGCCAATGCCTGGATAAGCTTAGTTGTAATGACTTTCCTGGAGATGGCGAAGGATTCGAGGGGGAGTCTTTGGAGATGCTGGAGGTACTCGATAGAAGACTTGATATCCTCAGGCTGGTCTGAGATCAAGGAGCGAAGGAGAAGAGCCGACGCAAGATCAAAGAGAATTTCGACAACGTGATATGAAGGTCTGGTCTTGGAAAGGGGACGAAGAAAGATCGCCTCAGTGTAGTGTAGAATGTACTTGTCGAGGTCCTCCTTCTGTTTTAGCCGCTTGTAACGCAAGAATCGTGCCTTAGCAAGAACATGGACACAATCGGTACGTAGATGATCAGATCGAGGAAACTCTGAGAGGGCATTCTGAAAAAACGCAATGCCGTCGTCGATATCGGCGATGGGGACTGTAAGGAAGTTTGACACGTCAATTGGTAACCTCAGGACGGTTTAGACTCGGGGTTCGAACTTACGTTCGGGAGCCATAGTTCACGAGAAGTAGTTGGGTCGTCTGATAGGCGCCGTTAATTACGGGATTCTGGGATACAAGCATTTGCGCGGCAACAAACCGACGCGTACATCCCCACCCATCTCGACGGCGCAAACTCCGAGTCATGCACTGACACAACCCGCATGTAGCAACGCTTACAGCCTGGCTCGATTCCTCAACCGTTTCACTCGCACTCTATCGTGCATATGTCAGTGGAAACGAACGATTTTATGATTCTTATTGTTAGGCGCAGGTGCTTTGGAGGAATGGAGGTCGAACTATGGTTCTGTCAGGTCTCGCACAATCCGTGTACCCTCTCCTTCCCTTCGTTGGCTACTGTGTCTCCCTTCTTAGGGGCGCATGCCAGGATATTGACGCAAACTACCGCACAACCAACTACACGTCGTCATCCGTCGCCAGCTTCGTCCACCCACAACCGAGCAGGCTCGTCATCCTAATGGTGGATATTTCTCGTTTTTCGAAACCTCCGCGGGCCTGTTTCCGTAGATGAAAGTACACGACGAGTTCTTCGAGAAGATTCTAGGATTCTAGCTTATCGTCCCACTGATGGGATATAGCACCGGCGCCTGGTCCATCAAGAGAATACCAAAGTCCTCCACTTTAACGCTTTTCTTACTTACGTTTTGGTGGGCTGGTGCTATTCCCCGCGATATTTGGCATTACAGATATCTAAGTGTCAGAATATACTCGACACGCACAGCCGCAGTCGTTGTTCCTGGCCCAGTTTGTCCCAGGTTCGTCCCCCTCGTTCTTGACCACGCCCCTACTGATAGTATTGACCACTGGCACACATAGTCCGTCTTCTGCCCACATTTCCCGCATGCTCTGGCATACCTTGTGCAACTTGCTTCCTGCACTCCCCCCACCCCCTCCCCCTAATCTTGCCTTTTGACAAGAGTGCTGGATGAAAGCTTTATATCGCCTTCTGCAGGTACCGTTGGTTCTAAATATGGCAACTAACGCAGTACGGACGGTGCTTGACCTCAACGTCGGTTTCATTAACGGTGTTATACAGAAGGCGGTGGTACCGTAGCCCATAAGCGAACTGATATCCTTTGCGAGTTCTGTACCAGCACGAGAATCTCTTTTAGATTCTCGTCACACTGAACTTTTTGACTCTTTTCTTTGGTTAGGGTGGAGAGCTGAGGTAGCTTCTCAATGCGTGAAACCGGTGAACAAAGAGGGACTCTGGAGTGGGCGGGTCTCACCGGATCTTTAGCTTTCGTTTTTTTCTCTCTCATAGTATACGAAAACAATGATAAATTGAGCAATCAAAGCGTGCTTCCGAAGTAAATACCAATGATCAGTAGACTGTAAACACAGCATGACCACCAGGACCTGAATATTCCCAGGTATATGTGAGCGCCGACATAATGCGTGCACGAAATAATTCGACCACTCACCGTCCCAATCAAGCGCCATAGTGAACAAAATTTACCCATCTTTCCAGAGTGATCCCTTCCATTTTCCTTAGTTTCCGTGTTGCGTCACGTAGCGCTCGCGCAGATCGCTCATAGTATGGCACGCCCTGTCCTCGGTTCGAGAACAGCGATTTGTAGAAGTTCTTTGCCAGGTCCTGGCCATCCGTATCAGCCATCGCCCACATCGTCCCGACGATGCTTCGGAATCCACAATACTGCATCGCCGCGGTGAGATGCAGCGCCTCATCAGCGATGCTCTCATCCGTGATTTCTGCAGTGTGACAGCAAGAAAGGAATGCGAATTCGGCATTCGGAAGCCGAGATCGCACGATCTCCAGCAGAGTGAGACGCTCCCCTCCGTGAAGTTGGAAAGAAGCATCGAATGGTTTCCCTGTCTCTAAATTTCCGTGACACGCAAAATGGGCGAACCGGTGGTCTCGAAGGCTCTCGATGACGGAAGTAGGTGTGGCCCTCTTTGAGATAAGACTTGTGACTGGGACTTTGAGCTTATGCATGACCTCAATCTCTCCCCACACACCAGGGAGAGATTCATCTGGTTGAGCAATAAGAAGCAACGAAGGCCGGTCTAGCGCTTGCGAGCTCGAGTTGCGGGACTCGATGAGAGCGGAAAGGGATGGAGTATAAGAAGGGATATATATATCGGAGAAATACCGCATGGAAGGCCTAGAGGACGTGAGCATATCTTCAGAAGGGATCGGACCCATCGCGTGGAGGGGGAGAGAACAGAAAACCGAGGTGGGACACCACCAGACTCTGGATTGCTCTGGTACGCCTAACACTCGAAGCCTTTTAAGGACAGGTTGTCCAATGAGCTCATAAAGGTCTCTAAGGACTGTGCGTAGAGCATGCTGGTATTTGGCGGAGTCGAGGCCGACCCTCCGCGCGTCCATGAGTTTATCACGCAATTTGTTAGCGCGATCGTAGAAACCATGGACAGTAGGAATAGCGCAGGGAATATAATTGCGGAAGATGATCAATATATCTGAGTGCCATCTGGAATGGTTGATAATAATGACGGGTCCACGAGAGGCGGCAGAGCGGAGAGTGCCGAATAACTGCTCCCCCAATATTCTTTCTGACACAGGTGGGCCTTGGATCAGCGCATCCCGTTCCTTCACCAGTTTTTGTTGCTCGACAACCAGGCGGCCAAATGGATCCATCTTACTTCTACCTCGAGCAATGCCGACTTCTATTTCTGGCGTCGCACTTGGTGTGAGGGATGTCGTTAGGGCCTCGAGTTCTTGGTTAATCTCGGCAAGTCTCTTCGTCGCGGGCGACTCTTCTTGAATAATTCGGCCGATCGGTGT